>OZ017766.1:5276076-5381873 GCA_963969345.1 Turbatrix aceti | reverse complement strand
ACCCCCACCGACACCGACACCGGTGAGGAGAGGTGGCAGCGATTGCAGCTGGAGCTGGGGGAGAGATGCCTGCGACGGAAGCACCGGCTGACTCGATGGCAATTGTTGTGGGACATTTATTGAAGCAGACGGTGACGTAGACTTGCCAAGTGCACGTGGTATTGGATTTTTTCGTGACGTTTTTCGTGATATGAGTGCTGCGAGTGAGCTCTAAAATAAAAACAAACCAAAGTGGCAAAAATCAATCAAAAAATCAAAAAAATTAAAAAACTAAGGGCAATTGATAAGCTAAGGTGGATAAATAAAAAAACAGAGGTTGCTGAAGCAAAATAAAATATTTTTAGGTTTTTTTTAAGTTCACAGTATTTTTTTGAAATTGGCAATGCTCTTTTTTTTAAATAAATGCAAATTTTTTGCAGTTTATTTTAAATCAAAAATGACAAAATCCAAAAATTTGGAAAAAAAAATATTGAAAAATCGAAAATTGGGTAAATTTTTTACTAAATTATTTAAATAAATAATTCAAATTTTTAATAAATAATTCCGTGATCCAAAAAAATTGTCAAGAAAAGTTACCGATTTCAAAAAAAAATTTACTGTAAACTTATTTTTTAAATTTTTCAAATTTAAAAATTTGTCCTACAACGAAAACAAAAAGACTCCTAGTACAGTGCTTAGTGAAGATTTTTGATGCCAAAAGTAATGTATGTATACAATGTGTATGGCAAAGTGACCGACAAACAATTGACTGTTTTTGGTCGTGGGTGGCAGTGAATGTGGGTGGGTGGTCAAGTGAGTATAAATATTATGTGACAGTATAAATACAATCCCACCCCTCATTTTTCCTAAACTAGAAACATTTTTTCCCTTTTTTAAAAAAAAACAGCACAGAAATTATAATAAATAAAAAATCAAAAAATTCATGATTACCGGTATAATCAATCAATCAATCAATCAATCAATCTACGACAGTAATAATTGTAATTTCTGGTAAGTAATGGTCGACGTAGTACACATCATGCAAAGAGTATTCAATCACATCTATAAGAAAAATATTTTTTTTCTCATAAGTAACAAAAAATGATTGTTAATAAAAAAAATGTTTTCAATGAAGAAAAAACCTAGTAATCGACTACCGAACAAAAGAACACAAAGGGTGTTTGCGTAAGTAATAGAAGTAAGTAAATAAGTGAACCTGATGGGTTTAGTGACACTACTCCTATTTTGACAACTCCTATTATGACAACTCCTATTTTGACAACTCCTATTTTGACAACTTTTCACAGTCTTTCCTATTTTGTCAACCAATTCCTATTTTAACAACTTTTTAAAAAAAGGGTGCATTAGGGGTTGTTGCGTGCGCTGAAGACAACTGTGTTGTTGCCTGAGGGCATGGATGACTTTATCACGAGATATTATCATTTTTAGTGATATTTTTTTTGTAAAAAAACATTTTGTGTTTTATTTTTTGGAACAATTTTTTTGAACACAGTTAGTACTATTTGATTTTAGTTATGAATCAATTATTATTTAATTAGTCTGCTTTTGAGAGTCTTGCCTGTGCAAGTAAAAGAAATTGTTGAAAAGATTTTATTATGCCATTTTCAGTATTGTTTTCAAAAAAACAACAGCGATATTATAAATTAACAATCTGATAAACACAAAATAACGGCTTAAGGGCTGTTACATTATCAATGAAAAATGTTCAAATATTTAAAACGAAAAAATGGGTTTCCAGTGTACGTTGTGCTCGGGGAAGAAAGAATGCTAACTCCAGATGATTCACCCACTTTGCAATTTTTGGTTCGTCCAAAAATTCGGTAAGCCTTAATGCCTGACACCGTCGTAGTACCGCTTGCCGAAAATGGAAGACGCATGCTTTGACAATGTCGGCAAAAATGATCTTCAGAGCCCCCATTTTTTTTTTTTTTGATTTGAAATTTGATGTTAGTACAAGTACTGAAATTTTTACTTCTTTACAGCACTTAAAAATCTGTAGATTTTTTCTTCTGAACCCTGCTTGATTTTTGGTCAAAATTCGTCTTATAATTTAAAAAAAACAAATCCAAATGTTTCGAATGTTATCACAAACTGCATTATATTTTTTTTCTGTTTTTTTACAAAAAAAAATATCACTAAAAATGATAATATCTCGTGATAAAGTCATCCATGCCCTCAGGCAACAACACAGTTGTCTTCAGCGCACGCAACAACCCCTAATGCACCCTTTTTTTAAAAAGTTGTTAAAATAGGAATTGGTTGACAAAATAGGAAAGACTGTGAAAAGTTGTCAAAATAGGAGTTGTCAAAATAGGAGTTGTCATAATAGGAGTTGTCAAAATAGGAGTAGTGTCACTAAACCAACCTGATGTGTTATAACTAAATATATAAAAATAATAAGCCTTGTTTTCACAGACCGTTAAAATTTACTACGGTATCAAAACTGTTAGTATTACACCAAAAAAAACATTACAAAATACATTCGAACAAAATTACTGACAAAAAAGGTAATTTAGGATTTAGTTTTTTTTTGAAAATTGTAACGGTGTGTTCCAAATTTAAAATTTAAATACATAAATGAAAATTTATTCCAAAAGATTGAAAAACAATTATTTGTTTTTTTTGTATTCTAACAAAAATTCGGTAATTAATGAACGTAAGTTTGAATAAATCCCGTTAAACACATTTGAACTAAAATAAAAACAAAATAAGCGAAATAAAATTAGCTCAATTATTACAAAAAATCGGTTCTGAGGTTAATGTACAAAAAATAAACAAAAAAATCAGCGGGAATACAGAAAAAGTAGAAGCATATTGGGGTACAACAAAAAAAAACTAAAAAAAATATACAGTATATCTAAGCTTGTACAAAAAAACAGAAAAAAAAGTATGTATTGTTAGCAACAAAAAAACCAGCACTGTTATCAAGATTAGGAAATGAGACGTATCCAAAAAGAAACAAAAAAAAAACAGGGTTGCGTTGTCCAAAAAAAGCGTGATACAACTCGACGCTGTCATCAACCAATGGAATAGCCTGGAGGGTAGGGGGACATGGGAGGTGTAAGTTGGAGGATAGATAAATTTGTTTCTTGCCATGTTAAACATGAATTACTGTACGTAATCAAAAAAAAAGGAAAAAAATAACTATGCTACGCTACATATACGTTCTGACAAGTTAAACGTAATTTATAAAAAAATAAAAACAAAATTCAAAACAAAAAGTTGTAAACTGACCTTCTTGCGGGATATGTTTACGAGATCTCGGTAAATATCTGATCGCAAAAATCGTTGGTAACTGTCGTTTTTCATTAGACAGAATATGTGGTCCTAAAAAAATTTTGTTGAAGATCAAAAAAAATATTTCGCATTTTTAAATGCAAAAAAAACAATTCCTTTAAATACAAAAAATTTCAACGGGAAATTCAAAATTTTTGTTCAAAAATTATTTCCGCTGTAATTTTGTAAAAAATTGTTTTTACATGATTTTAATTTTTTTTATAAATTTTTTATGCACTCACCGCAGCTTCATCAAATGACCATCGATTGGGATTGTTGAGATTTTCTTCGGTTATTTCCATAACCTTGCAGTCAATGTTGACAGGTGACGTAGCATTGGGTGCGATGAATTCATTGTAAATCTCAGTAACCAATACAGGTACCATTCGACAACTGCACTTTCTCAATTTTTGTACTTCCCACCAAAATCGAAGATTTTCACCAGAATATTCTTTGTCCAAAAATTTTTGCAATGTTTCCCGTCCAAGTACGTCGCTGAGCAACTCTTCGAATGATTCTTCCCAGAGTTTCAAGCGTCGTGTTGAGATGTCACCCGTATTGCAACTCAAATCTGACCTAAAAAAAAAAGAATTTTTGTTATTCCGAATTCAAAAAATTGTAGCAACTTACAATTTATCGTGCTGCCAAAAATCAACCGTATCACTGATCCAGGGATTCGGTTGTCCTTGAAATGGATCCAAAGGACTACCCAGTTGTATGAAAAACGCATCGAAGACCTTGCGGTGGTCATAGTATTGTAGATAGCTGAAAAAATACACAAATAAGTAAAAAAATGTGTGTTCAAAAAATTTTTAACACAAAAACAAAAATTTAAAAAAAATGTCTCAAATGTTAAAAAATCGATATAGAAATTCCTATTAAGATTTTTAAAATGTTTTAATCACTTGCAAAAATTTCAAAAAATTTTTTATTGCCGGAAACTTACTTTTCGATAACTTTGGACGTTTTTAGAACATTTTTTGCGAGTCTGTTTTGTAAAATTCCAATCTCGTATTTGAGTGTATCCGTCATATGGGTGCATCTTCTGAGTCCAGGTCGTTGGTGGTATACTTTTGAGTCACTAAAAAAATTGTATAATTTTTTTTTCACAAAAATCAATTTTTTTCCAAATTTCAAAAAAAATTTTTTTTTTAGAAAAAAAAAATTACCGATAGCCCAAACTGCTGCCAGACTTGAAGCTGCCCGCTCCAGCACCCCCAGCAGCGGCGCCAGCTCCTCTCGTCAGCGTGCCGTTAGCGTTGCTCGTCCCTGCCGCCGGCTGAGGCGCAATTCCCGACGCGGCATTTCTCGCTGCTTCGGCCGCCGTCGCTGCCGCAGCCGTCGAAGATGCCACGGCATTGGCAGACGTCGACGGCGATGAGTCCATCATGGCGCATCTCAGCATGTGCTGGTGATGGGTCTGACAGTCTGCGTTACACGTCGCTGCGTGGACCGAGTTATTTGACGCGCTGTACTTTGGTCGACCGGAGCGACTCAGTTTGCGGAAGTCGACCTCGGTCGTGTTTACGCATCCCGGCACGGGTCGATGGACGTCCCAGAATGCGCGTTCCTGGGAGTCGAGAATCTGCCTTTCGAGACGATCTCGCTTCTTGTCTACTTTGTACTGAGCTTCCGCTTGCATGAAAACAAATTCCCACTTTCGACTGAAGAGTTTCTGGAGCTTGGCGAGGTTTTCGGCTTCGAAATCTTCGAGTTCGAGGTGCGCTTTGTTTTGCATCGTTCGTTTGCACAAGTAAACGGCTGAAAAAAATTTATTGAATATAAAAAATTTTTTAATATTTTAGAAACAAATTTTCAGAAACTGATAAAAATTAAAAAAAAATTAGAAAATTTTTTGAATTTTTCGAAAAACCTAAAAAAATTTGGAATTTTTTCGAATTTGTAAAAAAATTATTTGAAAGCTTTATTTTTGAATTGATATTTTATCGAAATTTCCAATTTCGTCAAAAAATTTTCATTTTATTCAAAATATCAATTTTTTGCAAACGGAAAAAAACATACCGTAATCCGTGTTTTCAGGTTCCCAACAATTAGAAGGCCAAAAGTACGGCGTTTGAAATCGATAAAAAGTTCCGTCATTTTTGACGGTTAACACGTGGTCGTCAATTTGAAAGACGTATCCATGGGAAGAGAGGAGGTGCGCGAGGTGCAGGGCATCGCCGATATCGGCAACTTCTACATTTCGCAGAATCCATGCAACGATATCCTGTCCCGTAAAAACCGATGGAATCTTGGATAAAAATGACTTGACAGTCTTGATTGGTACGCTGTCTTCGCCATTTAGCATTTGGTTAATGAGCATTTCCATTTTACGGTATACAATGTGGTTAGGATGTACCATTTTTTCGTCGGATGAATTACCACGAATTCGAGAAAATGTCATTCTATTACAATATCATTCCTGCAAACACCCAAAAAAGGGAAAGAGAACATGAATTGAGTGAGATACACGCAAGTGCCACGGCACGTATGTAGTACGTACACGTACGTGCATGCATGCATGCATGCATACACGCGTAACCACAGCCGAAGCCGAAGCCAGAGCATTTGCCATGGCAGTGGAAAGGAAGGAGGGCACGCATAAGAACAACCGCAACCGAGACCGCCAGCAGCAGTGCCGTCATCAAATAGAATAACCACAAATCGATAATTGTGAAAGCAGAGGGGAAAAGAGAGAAACGCAAACGGTTCAACAAATTTTTTTTGAAAACTTTTACCATACGAAATTTAAAATTTTTTAAACCTTTTTTTTGCGAAATTTTAAAACTTGAATCTAATTTTGTTCATAAATTTAAAAATTTAAGAAACTTGTCAAAAAATTTTGTTTTCAAAAAAATATTTATTGATCCATTAAAAAAAAATTCTAATAACGTTCAAAAAATTTTTAAATCATTGAAATCTTTTTTTTTTGTTTTATCAAATGTTTTTAATCCAATTGACAAGCTCGACAAATGCCGAAACAGCGTCACAAAAAGCGTGGGTGCCAAAGTGGCATGCGTCACGCATCCTCTGGATAGCTGATATGGGTAAGATTCAATTCGTACTCGCAACACGACATTTTTATGTCCTCTCACAATCAGTCCAAGTTCCAAAACTAAAAAATCAATTTCACCCCAATTCGTAATGTTTTTCAGTTTTTGGACAAAACCGACAAAAAATATTATATTGGCCCCCAATTGACGGTTGTTTCTTGTTTCTGACTCATCCCTGTTTTTTTTTTACATCGGCAACAAAAAATTTCTTTACTATACCATGCTTTATAAGGGTCGGTCGGTCGGTAGCCCCTTACTTGCAAAGTGTACTTGCAAAAGTATCACATATCCGTAACCCCATAGGATTGAAGGTATAAGCTCATGAATGCTCACTGTACAGCATCATAAAATATTTCGATTGTAAATAAATATACAAATTGTAATATTATAAATGCGTAAAAAGAATGAAAAAAAGTAAAACAACAATTGGTCAGGATTGTCACGAGAAGTGTCTTGCGTAAGCAGAATCAATTTAGAATTCTCAACTTTTTTTTATGAACTAAAAAAATTTTTTGAAACAGTAATTGGTTTTCAGAAAACGTCAAGTAGTCAATTTGCAACGTGGTAATTAAATTTGAAACAAAGGTCAAAAATAGAAAGCTTTCAAAACCCAATGGCACGTGTCAGGAAGATTCTTGTGGGGGTTGGTTCAAAATTCGAAATTGGCCGGGAGAGGACAGTCAGAAGCGCCAGTCCATCGTAAGCGAAGAGAAGAAAGGGCCTGAAGCCGGCCCCAGAAAGACAGACGCGTGCCAGGGGAAGAAAAAAGAAAGTTGCCCTCTTTTCTCTGCCTGTCTTTTTTTCTTTCTTTTTTTTGCCGAAGGCAACGCAACGCAGCGCTCCCCGACGACGACGCTGACAACGACGACGACGACAACGACGACGACGATGTCCGATGCGATGTCAGGCGGACTCGTTAGCTTTCACAGTGCTGCTGCGTTTTTTTTTCTCCCCCTCTCCCCAGTTCCCGGGGCCTTCTCATCTCATGCTGCCTCCCTTCCCCCTTTTTTTTCCTTGGTCGACGAAGGCGTCGACGAAAGCTTGCGTGTGTCCGGAAATACTACTAACGGCTGTCCCGCTGCCCTGCCTCTGGGCCGACCGCGCGCATGCAGCATCGACGACGAGGCACATGCACAGAAAAAAAAAGCAACGTAATCCAACGCATTCTGAAGTGAATAGAAGAGTAGCAGTGCAGCGTTCGTCGCCACACGCGTCTGCTGCTGCTGCCACGAGCGAGAAGCTAAATAAAAAAAATTTCGAACAAAAAAAGAAACAAAATAAAAAAAATTGTGTGCACTATATTTTTTATCCTTTTTATTTCAGATTTCTTTCCCATTCACATGTCAAGAGTTTGAAATCATTGAAAGTTTTTTTTAAAGAGTAAACAAAAATCATATGTCCGCAATCTGGGGAGATTCCAAAGCCAATAATCAAGTAATGAAGAAATCCCGAGAAAGAGAGGTGTAATATTCGAACAACGTTTAGCACTAGTAATGCATTTCAAATGGCATAACTAGCGACTCTGCGTTCGGGTTGTGGTTTTGTAAGAGCTTTTTGCCGGAAGGGTAACGGTGGAACGAACGAGCAAGCAAGCACAGGTCTGCTACCGGGAACGAACCAGGGCGTTCTTCGTTCGTTCGGCGGCCACGTGTTAGGCCTCCAGCGCGTGTGCGCCTGGTTTTAACCACCTGCACCACAAAACGAGTTTTTTAGAAACTCCGGATTTCTTATTTTCTATTCAAAATATATTTTAAATCCATTTTTTTCCGTATGTTAAAAATTTTTTAAAGACGTTAAAAAACAAAAAAGAAACACATTTATCCATTTTTCAGTGAATTAAAATTAATGGAACGGTACAGTAATAGAATCGAATCCATCGTAACGACCTCGGTAACACTCTTTCTGATAGTTAAAGCAGAATGGCATCTAATGTACTCCAGAGGAGATAAAAAAAGAAATCCATCGACCATAGTGCAAGCCGCAATGGCTTGCAATTACGAATTTTCTGACGGCAAAGAAGAATGACAACGCGATCAAAAAAAATCCAAATGTAAAATTTGATGCATTATGAAGACAAGACAAGAATAAGATAAACGACGAGAAAAGAACACGAGTCCACGGGACGAAAAAAAAGAAGAAGGAGGGCTCTTTCCCCCGAGCAGAGTGTATTCTCACTTCACTCACGGTCATGGCCGCCATCGCCACAGCCGGCGTCCGACGCCGTAAGGAAGGGGAGACGAAAAGACATATTGACCGTTTTTTTGCGCCCCGTGTATTTTTGAATGTGCGTGTGCGGCGGTGGCCGACGGCAGCAGCAGCAGCAGGACTAAATAGAACTACTAGAACGAACTAGAACTAGCGTGTCGACAACAAAAGCGGCACGGACACGGTTAACTTGTGCCGTTGTGCCACGCTGCAGTCTTTCTCTATCTGGCTTTCTCTAGGGGGGGAGAAGAAGGACTAGTAACTCCATAGATGCGCTCAAGCTGTTTGTCAGACTGAGCATGGGTTGGCTGGCTGGTTGGATGGTTGGTGGTTCTGTAGGGCATCTTTTTTTATAACATTGTACATACTATATTTTATTTTGTGCTCGCTCTCTGTGGTCGGTCGCGGGTTTTCACGGGGACGCGCCTCAAGGCCAGGCCAGGCTCGGCTATCTGGGAGGAAGACAAGACAACTCCGTGAGGAGAAAAGGCCAATCCACATCATTTATAAAAGAACCAAGCAATTGGCATACAAGGAAGAAAAAGTAGGAGTAGTAGTAGTCAGCAAACAAGCTTTGGGATGAACTGAAGAAATAAATGTGATAAATGTGGCAAGCGAATGAGAAAATGGGGGTTTATGCTCAGATTTTTAGACTCTACGTAAAAATATACTCGGCTTAATGAAATTTTTTAATTACAAGCTATCATTTTTTTCAAAGCTGCAGATAATCCGGAATCCTATTTTTGGGTCCGAAAGAAATATTTTCACGCAATTTTTTTGGCATTTTATAAAAAAAGAAAAAAACGTAAATTTTTGTGATTACTTTTGAAATTTTATTTTTTACTGAAACAGATTTCTAAGAGTCAACAAAATTTCAAAAGAGGATGCTTTTTTAAAATAAAAAAAATATGCAAAAATAACACATTTAAAAAATATAAAAAAAAAGTATGCTAAAAGTACAAAAACGTCACATTGTATATTTTTGTAGCGTGATTAGCCGGCATGAAGAGGATATAATACAAACGGATTATTATAACATGACGTATCACTCAATTCTTCTAACACAGAGCAAAAAATCCCATGCTTACTAAAAAAATATTAACCGCGTATTTGACAGGTGAAAAGCTTTTTTTAACTCTGAAAAATGATAAATCGCTTTTAACAGCAAAAAATAATTAATTGTATGTATAACGTTTATAATTGCAAAAAAAATGTTGCAAGAAATGATTTGAATTCACGGAAAAGTTGACAAAAAATAAAATGGGAACATTTTTGTGAATGTTCCGAAAAAACGAGGAACTGCAAACTAGAAAAAAACGGTAGTTGGCGGTTCAAAAAGTTTATTAAACGGCAAACTTTTTTTAAAATATTTTTTCAAAATAAACCCCAAAAAAACCGCAATCGATAGCAAAAAATAATTTTAACAAACCAGAAGTCAGAAGACGGCTAAAAAATAAACCAGCCGTCAATAAGAGGGAAAAACCGGGGTAGTAAATAAATATTTAGCAGCAGTGAGCCTGAGCTGCCGTTGCCGGCTCTGCGTGCCAAGACATCATTGATGTCCGTCGGTCCGTTGGTCGGTCGGTCGGTTGGCAAGAGATCCCAGCCCTCGGGAGGCCGAGAAGACGAGAGTCGTACGTTTGTATGTACATATGCCAGCCAGCCAGCCTGCGTTGAGGTGACAACGCGGCAAGACCTCCTCACGTCAGCCAGACGTCCTACGTCCGACGTCCGACGTCCGACGTCCAACGTCCGACCACAACAACCAACCGCTGGCATGAGTTCTGGCAAACCCCCCCCCCCTTTCCCCTGCTCACTCTCGTCGCTGAGAGGGAAATGAGATGCCCAGAGGACAGGGACAGGCAATCTCAAGGCACGCACACGAGGAGCGGGGAAAGGCATGCGGCAGGCCTGCTGGCGGCTGGATGGGTTTGAACGCAAACCGGGGACATTCTGAGTTTTAGAGCATGGCTTTTTAGGGGCTAGACATCCTGAAAAAAAACCCATTTTAACAAAAAAAAATTTAGTGCCGTCAGTATTGAAATTTATTTTTGATTGACATCAGATTTTTTGGATAAAAAATACCAAATTTGGAAAAATGCTGAAAAAAATTGGCAACAATTACAAAAAAAATGTAATTTTTTACACCGATAAATTAGATAACACGGTAAACATAAAAATTGTTTTACCGAATTTGATTGATAAAAATTGTTTTTACCGAATTTGATTGATAAAAATTTCTTTTAGTGATCCAAATTTTTTTTTAAGTTCCGAATTCAAAAAATTAATCCCGAACGCCAAAAATTCCAAAATTTCCTAAAAAAATATTTATTTTCTATTTTAAAGAAAGATTTAAAAATAAAAAACCCCTACACGTGTATCACACTTTTTTTCACCCTGCCGCAGCATGCCATTATGGCCCGTAACTGACAGAGTGACTGACATGAGTGAATGAGTAGCGTGCAAAAAAAATCTTCACTGCCTGATGTGAAGCATCCCATCCTGTTTTTTTTCTCTTTGGTCCAGCCAGAGGCACACGATCATGATGCACCCATCCATGCCCCCTGGCTTGTACAGATAAATATTACTATTTTCACGCGTGAACGTGAAAGTCTAAATTTCGTCCAAATATGTATAAAAAATGAAAGCAAATGGTTTCGAAATTTGAAAAACGCATAAAAAACGTAAAAATTCAAATATGCCATTTTTCTTGTCAAACATAAAAAATTGTATCAAAGGTTGTAAACTTGCTGACGAGTGAGTGAGTGAGTGACTGACTGACTACCAACAAGTAGGGGGAGTATGCGGGTGGAGGTTTTACGTAGAAGTGGCAAGAAACGTGCCACTTGACACCCGAGTAGCGCGAACAAGAAATAAAAAAAAATAGTGATATCATACTAAATTAAACCCAACTGGTAAGTAATACAATTTATGTTCAACACAACTTTTACAACCAAAAACTAATTTTTTTTTCTTTCTCTTTGCACTCTGTGTGTACGAAAATTCACAGAAAAAAAATTTGACAAATAAATATGTAATATAAAAGTTCAAATCCTTTTTTTTTGGTTTTCGAAAATCAGCAGTTCTTTTTGCTATAAAAAAAGCAATTTTAAATAACAGTCCGGCTTTGGAGTCCACTGAAAACCAATTCTCCAACGGGACATCAATCTCGAACCTAATAGATATCCTTTTTTCTTCCCTAGACGGAGTTGGACTTGACTCAACCCTGCGACCTTTGGTCGAGCCGAAAATCAGTCTGATGCGAATGGACTCGACTTGACTCGACTCATGCCCAGAGGAGGTTGGTTATACGGAAGTCTGGGCGAGACAGAGCGGTTTTAGGCACAAAGGAAGAAAATAGGTTTGGCATGTGACAAAAACATGCCTGCATTTAACAGGAAAAAAATTGGAATGCAAAAAACAAAAACGAAAACCTAAATTTTTATTTTTTGTATTAAATTGGATTGATTTTCGAAAAATGTATATTTATGACATGAATTTCAAAAATAAAGTTTTTCAATTAATATCCTTTCAATGACGTCATAAAACGAACTTTTCTCATTAAATTCCATTTTTAAACACCACAGACAAAAAATGCATTTCATCGTGGAACACCCCAAAAAACATTCAAAAAGCGGCTAAAAAATCGTTAGAACTACTCAGAGAACCCAATAAATATGAAATATGTATCTCCCAGCCAAGAAAAAAAAATAAAGACGTCACAACGATGGCTTTCCTATGTTTTTTTTTCGTGGTCATGTCAGTGGTCACACAGCTGTCATTGTCTTCGGAACGACGAAGACGCCGACGAAGAAGACGACAACCAACCGCAGCAGAACCCAAGCGTGTCGTGATGACTTGGATGCATAACAAGTGTGCGGGAAAAAAACGAGGAAAACAGACTTTTTTTCTTCTCATTTCTTTTTCATTGATATTGCTATGGTTTCGCTGCTTGGAAACGAGAAGTTGGGCAGTGGAAAAAAAACCTGCACGGGCGAAGGCTCGACTAAAAACGAGTGAAATAGCATTTTTTGCGTGTCAAAATTTTTTTACGGTGAAAATGAAAACTATTTTTTACTCAATTTTTTTCATTTTTTGTCAAATTTGAAATTTTTTTCAAAAAAATGCAAATATTTTTTTAAGACAACTGAAGGTTTTTCAAAAAATTGTACAGGTTCGAAAATCAAAAATCAAACATTGATCAAAATTCCTAAATCACGCCCAAAAAAAAGTTCGTGTACTTTTAAATCAAACATAAAATCTTTCGTGCACCCGAGGAATTCTATAGAAATCAAATGCAAATACACACCGTGTAACTAAAAAAAATTAAAGGTAGCACTTGAAATTTAATGCAACATAAAATCACTACAAACATGCTCTTCGCAATTCCGCGCACATCAACAGCTTTTTTTTCAGACAAAATTGTCAGACAAAGAAGAAAGTCTGACACGTAAAAAAATGACATGAAAGTTCGTAGGAAAGGTTTCGAATCACAATGTGGATTCAAACAATGTAATGATGGAATAAAGTTACCCTTAACTGCCGAGCTCTGTTGAGGAACTATCCCGAGGTGCGAAAGACACGAATTGCTTATGTAGTCTCCGATAAGTACAGAACAGGGACAAATATTTAGAAAAAAACCATCAAGTGAGGAAAAATAAAGCCAGATTGCACTTATAAAAAATAAAAAGCGATCAAATGACAAACACTTTAGAGACGACAAACACAGAAATCATTGATCATGGAGTCTGCTGACTTAAATTTACGGTACAAAATTTTGAAGAAAACGGGGGAAACATCAGTCAGACACGCACAAATGATAAACTTTTGTTAAAAAAAAGTTTTCGACAACAAATTTTTTTAATTTCTAAAATTGGGTTTTGAACGATTTGTCATTGTCAATAAAATCCAAAAATCGATCAAAGGTTTCAGTTTCTAAAATCGGTTCAATGTCTTTAGTTCCACTATTTTTATTTTGTCTGATGAATTTCAACAACTTTAAAAAAAAGTGCACCGATCACGTGACTAAAAGTCAATGCACTCACCCTACAATGTTGTAGAAAATCAATAAAATAGGATTTAATATTTTTGTTCAAATGTACCTTAAAAAATTTAAATTTGACATGAAAACCACAATTTCAGATTTAAAAAGTATTCGAAATACATAAAAGCTTATGTTTGACATGTTTTACACCAAAAGCAACGGGAGCAATTTCAACTCTTGACAAGGCTTCTTTTTGCATAAGTACATACGTTGTATATCTAACATCAGCTAATATTATCCTCCCCGTTCTTGTTGCACAGCGTGCACGAGGTTGGTTGCAAAACTGCAGGCGGCCAGGCGGAGAGCGTGCAGATCTCTCTACCAATCCTCCTCCTTCGTTCCGTCAGCTCAATCCATCAACCAACTCGCAAAAAGTTCAATTTGACTACCCAATCGATGTCTTGGGGGGTTTTTGAGGAGAGACATCCAGTGTTCCTTTTATCGACGTTTTTCAATGAACCGGAAAAAAGGTGTTTTTTTGACCTGAAAGTTGAAAAACGAAGCAAACATGCTTTCCGGGTGTTTTAAAAAAACATATTGTACTAGTAAACTTTTTTTCTAAAAAACAAAGATTGCCTAAAATTTTTCAAACCTTAAAATTTGTCATTGCTTGCATGATCTTAAAAACCTACATAAAACCCAAACGTAAAACACCTTTTAGCGTTAATGTTCAGTTCCTTTCAACATAAGTACTATACATCAATTTTATCAAGATTAGGCTTTAACTTCAAAATAAGGTTCGTACATCACACAAAAGTTTCTGATTTCCTCAGACAAGTAAGTGCTTAGATATTCGTCAATTCGGGTCAGTTGATGGAAAAAAGCAAGTTGCTGGCAGGGTAGAAGTTTGACGTCTTCTGTGATTCCAACTGCCTGGGCAATCTCTCGAGCTTTCTGGACCTTGCCATTGAAGGACGATGCGAGCACCCCGATCAAATGTTTGGCTGTGTCGTACTCCGCATTTGTAACAGAAAACTTTGTCAGTGCATCGGCACACTTTTTCAGCAAAATGCCAGATTCATCAAGATATCCAATTTTAGATGTCGAAAACGGTTTGACAGCGTCAATAAAATCCAAAAATCGATCAAAGGTGTGCATGGATTTTTCCCAGCTTTTCTCGCACTCCAGTTCACTGGCGAAACAGTATTTTTTGCCATTTTGATGAGCGCCAAGAAAGTTGTAAAATTCGTTGTCGTAGCAGAACAACCGACGATGTGAAAGCTGCATCTCCAAATGAGGTTTGTCAGCGGCAAACTTCTGCAGTAAGCGAAGAGTCGGGCCAGGACGATAGCCGGTGCTTCGAGTATTGGTGAAAAAGTACACAATGTTCGGGCGACCTTCTTTGGGGACAATTTCCGTCAGCTGCCGCAGAAGACTCTCAAAAGCAGAGTCTCTGACGCTTTGGGTCGGCAGAAGGACAAAACAGATGGCATGCAGGTATCCGGCCTTATGCATGGCGCGCTTGATCTGTTTAATGCTGATGTCGTCCTGTGGAACACCTCTGACGTCGTTGACACCTGGAGTGTCGATGAAATTTAATTTACGCGTTTGGCCATCCATAAACGTTGTTTCAATACTCCATGTATGGGGCTGTTGCGTAATAGATTCACCGACATCGTTAAAGTGTTCATTTTCTGCGTCCGGCAACTTCTGTCCGACAACGGCAGTTTCCATGGTGTCGCCATCACCATAGACATTAATTCGGGACGGAATTACAGATGTCACTGTTGATTTAGAAGCATCCTTAAGCGAACTGAATTTGACAAGGTTTGCGATAGAATTGATGAGCGTGGATTTTCCGGCACCAGATGCTCCAATTAGCAGAATGTTCATTTCATCCGACGGAATTTCAGGATGACGTGAATCAAAATTGTGATTTGCAGGAATGAACTTCGAACTTTCGAACATTCCACAACGACAGTAAAGGATATCGTCGTTCTCGCAGTGAACACTGAGCAAAGTCGCGCACAATTGACAAACAAAGATTTGATTGTTTTTTTTGAACATCTTATCGAATTCATTGGCGTCCGAAATTCCGCAAAATTGAACAGGCTGAATGAGTTGTACGACACGTTTTTTGCCAGTCTTTGTTGTCATGTTTACGTCGGAAACGTTGCTTTGCTTGATGACAACATCTTGATCTTCAAAAACCTTTTGCCAAAAATCCCCACTGCCACGAGGAACTGTCACTTC
Organism: Turbatrix aceti; assembly: GCA_963969345.1. NCBI lineage: Eukaryota > Metazoa > Nematoda > Chromadorea > Rhabditida > Panagrolaimidae > Turbatrix > Turbatrix aceti. The sequence continues at coordinate 5,366,102 of OZ017766.1, read as the reverse complement.
TACTTTCTTTTGAGGAACCAATGCTTTGGTTTCGGGATGTTTAGAGTACAAAGTATTTTCTTCTTGTTGCGCTTTGATGCCAACGCTGGTAGTTTGTGAATTCTGAATCGTTGAATTTTGATTCACTGCAGCCACCGTACTGCATTTTGCACAAATTTCGTTATATAGATGAACATCAATTGCCAATATTTTCTCAATGTAGTCGCGTCCAAATATGGTACAAATTTTTAGGTGAAAAGTATCCAAGTTGTCAACGTTTTGAAAGCAGTTCAATAGCTCTTGGTGATCACCATTGGGGTCACTGGAAATTAACTTTGATGCTAACGTCCATGACTTTTGAACAAGAATATCTTTCTGTTTGCTTTTGTGTTCAATATCCATGACGCGTTTTAACAACTTGGAATAGTCTGTTTTCAGGGGTTGTACGTTTGAAATTGAATAAAATAAATTGCCGCATTTTGATTTACGGTTTACACAGTTGCGTAGTTCTTCGATTGTCGACGGCGCCCAATTCAGTAAAACCTTGCAATTTTGAATCATGGGATCAGAAAGGATTCTATTTTGTTCGATTTCGTGACTGAGTTTCTAAAATTCAAAAACATTGAATGCAAATTTCAGAAGACGGATTTTCAGAAACCATTATAAAATTCAAGTTTGTGAATAAAATTACCTCAATCTGATACTAGTAATCCAGCGGTATATTCGATACGTATTGAGCATCCAATGCAACAACGTAGCTGTACCCCGTTTTATACATAATTTACGCAATTATTTTTCGGAGGAGTAATCGACAATTTCTAAAAAAATAGATTTTTCTAAAAAATAAAAAAATAAAATTGAAACCAACTTGATCGACGTAATACACATAAACCAGCGCAGTGTCACGTTCAAAATTGAAAAACTGACGAACATCTGATGATGACGTGAGCAAAAAGTGGGCCTATAAAGCAGTTCTGCATACCGAACTGTAATTTTAAAAACATACGAATAATTCCGGATCGATTTTTAAAAAATCTGCTATGTTTTTGATAGACGGTTCTTTATGCGGATAAATACCAAATTTTTCTACCGATGAAACAGATTCCGCATTGTTTTTGTAGGCATCTATTTTAACCGAAGTATTATGTTGCTTCAAATCATTGAGTATGTTTTCTGCGTCGTAGACTGAACCAGGACGTAAGGACGGAAGGAACTTTGCAGGTACATTAAGCCAACATGCTATCTGAAACTTATTTATTTATTAAAGAACGCGAGACCAATTGTTTCATGATTTTGACCCCATGTTCGAAATTGGGGGTCAAAATTGGTTTTACAATTGACATTAATTGTAATGTTGTCGACAAAAAAAGTATCTTATACCTGTTGGGTTTTGTTGTACTAACACAAAGTCGTCATCAACATTCTTTGATGAAACGACCACATCAACACTGCCATTTCCTGAAATGTCTTAGTTTGGAGGTCAAAAATGCATAGTCACATGGTTCATAAATTCGACCCAAAGATTCAAAATAGAGTTTTACAAGTGCACCATTTATATTATTTTTAAATGTAATGCCGCCATCAAAAACAAAATTTCTTACCTTTTTGGGGTTGTTGTCCTGTGTTCGAAGCATCAACTTGCATTGGTTCCACTGCTGTGATAGTGGGATTTAAATTCAGAATTTCGTTGTACAGATTATTGGCACCAATTTTTGTTATTTTGTCCATATAAAAATTTGTAAACACTTGACAAATTGCTTGATAAAAATCGTTCAAATTTTTAGATTCCCATATGCCGTGCAACAGATAATAGTGATTATCTTGAGGGTAACTTGAAATTAACTTTTTTGCCAACGTCCATGCTTTTGTAACAAGAATATTGTTGGCATATTTTTGTTCGATGTTGCGTTCAATATTCATGATATTTACTTGTTCGGCGTACTTCGTTTTGAACCATTGCACATTAGTTAGTTCGTAAAACAAATAAACGTACGGCGCTTGAAGTGAGTAATTATGCACGGCAACTTTTAAATCTGATATTGTTGACGGTGCCCAATTCAACAGAACCTTGCAATTCTTAAAAAACGGATCAGTGACGGCCAGTTGTTCAATGTTGCGTTGGAGCGTCTAAAAAATTAATTCTAAAATGTAATCTGCAGTTTTGTAATGCAAGCGGGGCTGCTTTCAAAGTTTTTTGTTGTGTCACGTAAATAAAATTACCTCGCAATCAAAAATAGGCCTGTTATGTTGGTCATACGTTTTCGGTACAAGACTGGCATCCAGTGCAACAAGGTAGCTGTAACCTGTTGTAAAATTGTTCACGCAACCTGGATACGCACGCACCACTTTGCATTCCTAAAACTAAATTTAAAAAACAGCACAAATAATCCAGCCAACCTGAGCAACGTAGCAAACATAGACCAACACTGTTTCTCGCTCAAATTGGAAAAACTGCAGAGAGTCTGGTGTCTTTAGCAAAAATGATGCCTAAAAACAACTGAACAACTTTATTATTTACGTTTTGTTTGTTTACCAATAATTCGGGATTAACTGCTAAGAACTTTGAAACGTCTTCGATCGAAGAATGAACACCAAATTGTTGAGCACAAGCGAAACTTTTATGAACATCCTTGTCAATCTTTGTTTGAACTTCAAAATGGTAGCCTTTGACAAATATGTTTTGAGCGTTGTATCCCGTACCAGGACGCAACCATGGAAGGAGAGGAGCGGGAAAATTCTCAGGCATAATTCTGCTAAAAATTATAGATAAATAGTTATAAATGTATAAAGCCTTGAAAACTTCGCGATTTTACAATAATTTATAAAACGAAACATAACATTTAAAAAACATAAAAAACAGAAACCAAGCCAGGTTCGAGCCGGGTCGGGAAAGTATAAAAAGTACGGGAAGTTTTAGTCCCTCCATAAAAAATCACAACTCCCAACGTTAAAATGACAGTAAACGCAGCTTCTCTTCTGATTTAAATATAATATTTGTATTTACATGAATATCGAAATTGTGCAAAATTTCGTGGACATGCCCTTTTTTTAAACGAAAGGGTAAAAATCAGATTTTCGGAAATTTAAATTTCCACAATAACAAAAAATTACGGTTTGTGTAAGCAAATATATAAAAAAATTATCTTTGAAATCTGTTTTTTGACTTTTTTGTTAAAAAATCGATATTCAGATACAATGAACATTGAATGAACAGTGTTCTAGACGTTGTACGCCGTGTGTCCGAACTGCTAATACACATAACTCCGCACGTATACCGTTATCAGCTAAATTCTTGCACTTATCATTGAAGAAAAACGCATGAGATGCAAAAAATAACGAAAGAAAATACAATAAAACGCAATGCCGGGTGTAAATAGGCGACGATTTATATCAGTTTTGTTTCAACTTAGATGTTAACTACAAAGAAAGGTTCATAGATATCACAATAGTTTTTGATCCTTTGAGACAAACGATCGTTTAAAAATTCTTCAATTTGAGTCAGTTGCCGGAAAAAAGCCAGTTGCTGGCAGGGAAGAAGTTTGACGTCTTCCGTGATTCCAACTGCCTGAGCAATCTCCCGAGCTTTTTGGACTTTGCCATTGAAAGACGACGCCAATACACCAATTAGGTGATTTGCGGTGGAATAATGAGTATTTGTCTGAGAAAACTTCATCAGTGCTTTGGCACACTTGACAAGCAGAGTTCCAGCCATTTCGATGTATTCAGTTTTAGAATCAGAAAATAAGTTGGATTGAACTGATTCAAAATTGTGATATGCAGGAATGAACTTTGAATTTTTGAATTTACCACAACGGCAGTAAAGGATATCGTCGTTCGCACAGTGAGCCTTGAGAAAAGTCGCGCAGAATTGACAAACAAAGAGTACATTGTTTTTTTTGAACATCGTATCGATTTCATTGACGTCCGAAATTCCGCAAAATTGAACAGGCTGAATGAGTTGTACGACTCGTTTTTTGCCTGTCGTTGTTGTCATGTTTACGTCGGAAACGTTGCTTTGTTTGATGACAACATCAAAATCCTCAAAAACTTTTTGCCAAAAAGTCAAACTGCCACGAGGAATTGTTACCTCCATTTTATTTTTTTGAGTAGGTTGCCATTTATGGGCGACGGCGACAGATGAGTTTTGATAAGAATTATCCGGGATTGAATGCAAGTGAGGTGGCTGTGATTCGATATTCAGATGAACTGCAATGAAGTCAGTGGTTTTATATTTTCCGCAACCACAGTAAACCAAATCACTGTCTTCAGAATGAACCCGAACCAAATTGGCGCAAAACTGACAAACAAATCGTTGATTGGATTTTTTGAATGAATTTTCCATTTTGTTAACCACAGAAATTCCGCACAGTCGACGTGGTTGAATGAGTTGCACTTCTAGTTTTTCACCTCGGATCGTAGTCGCGGTTACGCCACAAACGCCGTTCTTGTTCTTCGAAGAAAACATCGTCGCCGTCAAAAACTTTTTTCCAGAACTCCAAACTGCCGCGAGGGATTCTGACCACCGTTTTTGGAAAGTTGGGGTTATAATGCGGTTGAACTTCTGGTTTGATAGGGAATTGTGTTTTTTGGTGTTCAACGGGTGATTTCGTAATTAATTTATCACCGACGTTGCTTTTTGTTTGTTTCACATTAAACGAAGCAGAAGAATCATCGGCAGAGTTAAACATTGCTATCTTATTTTTAAATGAAACTGCAGGCTGTTTAGGATTTACCATTAAATCGCTACCAATTTTTGGAGTCGACAAATTGCTTAAATCAGGCTGTTTTACTACAGTTAAATCCGGACCAACGGATTTTTTTGCAGCAATCGGACGCAAACTGAGAATTTCGTTATACAATCGTTGAACAGCAAGTTGGTCATTTGTGCCAATGAATAACGTCCAAGCTTTTATGGAGCAATATTGCCCAATGGTGGCATAAAAGTCGTCCAAACTTTTGATGTCTCGGAAGCAATCCAACAATTTGAAATGACGGGCACAGGGATAATTTGAGATCAACTTCTCTGCCAATGTCCATGACTTTGAAATGCGGTCATCCTTGGAATACCGGTGAATGACGTCGTATTCAGTATTAATCACACGACTCGTTAGTTCCTCATAGCTTGTGTTTAGGGGTTTTAAATTTTTTAATTTGAAAAACAAAACTCCACACTGGACTTTGTTGACGCAGTCACGCAACTTTTCAACTGTAGAAGGTGTCCAGTTTAGCAGCACCTGGCAATTTTGAAATATCGGATTAGAAAGGTTTTCGCGTTCGATTAGCAACCTTATTTTCTAAAAAAAAAGTACATTCTGCTGCAATTTTATAAAATTGGTAAAAAAATGTATGTACCTCGTCATCATGGGAATGACGCAATTCACCGAAAGCCACGAGATAACTGTAACCTGTGATAACGTCGTTCACGCGGCGCTCGTCGTTGGACCGAAACTTTTGCTCCTATAAATTATTATTGCCAAAATATTTTAACCAAAAATAAAACTAACCTGATCTGTGTAGTAAACATAGAGCAACACTGTTCTACGGGACCAATTGAAAAACTGGCGTGTTGTTACCGGCGATTTTAACAAAAAATGAGCCTATAATAAATTACATTCATTTGTTTAGTAAAAATAATCTATGTAAATAGAAACAAACAAATAATTCTGAATCGACATTCAAAAACGTTGCAACGCTTTGAATCAATGGATGAGGACCGAACTCTTGACAGTGGGCAAAAGATTGTGGCACATGTTTTTCGACCCTAATTTGCACATCCGAATGTCGCTTTGAATTGGTGAGAATGTTTTCTGCACTGTATAAAGAACCAGGACGTAACCATGGAAGAAACTGCGCAGGTACATCAGTCCAATTAGTTAAATTCATTTTTTGTTAAGTTAAGATTCTAAAAAATAGAAAAATGTCTTCGAAACAAAGAAAGACACGCCACTCATATTTTCATGATCAATAAGGGAACAAGAACGTTTTTGGTATTATCGATATCACCGCCTAGCACGCAGGTTCGTTGAAAAGCAAACAAAGGTGCAACAGTGTATCGTAAAAATAAGTATCTGAATACGTACAAAACAGTGATTCAGACGTTAAAACTGAGTGTTATCCAATCAATAAAAATCAAGGATCCGAAACAAATATAATAACAGATGCAGCGCTCACCCGCCGAGCAGCTTATATCACAACTTGGTGTGGTGCTGACTGCTCCATACCCTTTACAAGCGATAGCACTGATAACAAGCACTGTGACACTGACTTATTTATTTATTTATTTATTTCACCATTACTCAGTGGTTAGTTATCATTAGACCAGATGTTAGGAGGCACAAATGACGTCCACGTAGGCGTAAATGTCTCGATCGTTTGGTGACACTACTATATTTATGTGCTTTTCGCAATTGTAATTCTTGCATACAAAAACGCACCAACAATAAATCATATTTTATGAACGTATAGGATGTTACAGGGTTTACTTTGCAAAATGTATTTGTGATCACAACTCAGATGTTAAGTGCAAAGCTAGGTTCATACACATCACAAAAGCTTTTGATGCTTTCAGACAAGTTATCGTTTAAAAATTCTTCAATTCGGGTCAGTTGACGGAAAAAAGCAAGTTGCTGGCAGGGTAAAAGTTTGACGTCTTCTGTGATTCCAACTGCCTGGGCAATCTCTCGAGCTTTCTGGACCTTGCCATTGAAGGACGATGCGAGCACGCCGATCAAATGTATAGCGGTGTCATACTGCATGTTTGTATTAGGCAACTTCTTTAACGCTTTGGCACACTTTTTCAGCAAAATGCCAGATTCATCAAGATATCCAATTTCTGGCTGTCGAAAACGGTGTGACACCGTCCATAAAATCCAAAAATCGATCAAAGGTGTGCATGGATTTTTCCCAGCTTTTCTCGCACTCCAGTTCACTGGCGAAACAGTATTTTTTGCCATTTTGATGAGCGCCAAGAAAGTTGTAAAATTCGTTGTCATAGCAGAACAACCGACGATGTGAGAGCTGCATCTCCAAATGAGGTTTCGTCAGCGGCAAACTTCTGCAGTAGAGCGAAGAGTCTGAGCCAGGACGATAGTCGGTGCTTCGAGTATTGGTGAAAATGTACACAATGTTCGGGCGGCCTTCTTTGGGAACCAAATCCATCAACTGCCGCAAAAGACTCTCAAAAGCAAAGTCTCTGACGCTTTGGGTCGGCAGAAGGACAAAACAGATGGCATGCAGGTATCCGGCCTTATGCAAGGCGCGCTTGATCTGTTTAATGCTGATGTCGTCCTGTGGAACACCTCTGACGTCGTTGACACCTGGAGTGTCGATGAAATTTAATTTACGCGTTTGCCCATCCATAAACGTTGTTTCAATACTCCATGTACGGGGCTGTTGCGTAATAGATTCACCGACATCGTTAAAGTGTTCATTTTCTGCGTCCGGCAACTTCTGTCCGACAACGGCAGTTTCCATGGTATCGCCATCACCATAGACATTAATTCGGGACGGAATTACAGATGTCACTGTTGATTTAGAAGCATCCTTCAGCGAGCTGAACTTGACAAGGTTTGCGATAGAATTGATGAGCGTGGATTTTCCGGCACCAGATGCTCCAATTAGCAGAATGTTCATTTCATCCGACGGAATTTCAGGATGACGTGAATCAAAATTGTGATTTGCAGGAATGAACTTCGAACTTTCGAACATTCCACAACGACAGTAAAGGATATCGTCGTTCTCGCAGTGAACACTGCAGCAAAGTCGCGCAAAACTGACAAACAAAAAGTACATTGTTTTTTTTGAACTTTTTGTCGGTGTTTTTAGAAATTCCATTGTTTTTAGAAATTCCATAGAACCGGTAGGGTTGAACAAGTTCTATGTCAAACTTTTCGCCTTCTGTTGTAGTCATCTTTACGTTTGAAGCATTATGCTTTTTTACGATGAACTCGTTGCCGTCGAAAACTTTTTGCCAGAACGACAAATGGCCACCGAACCAAAAACGGTGATACGGAATGCGTATCACCGTTTTTGGTACTGGGCGATTGAATACTTTGGTGTGTGGTAAGTCACTGTCCTTGGAAAGCAAAGAAAATATTAATGAACAAGTAGCTTGCCCTGGCAAAAAATCAGTTTGTTTAAATTCTCCACAGCGGCAGTAAACAATGCCTTCTTTTTTTGAATGAACGCTTAAAAATGTTGTGCAGAACTGGCATACAAAACGGTCGCCGTTCAACTCGAGTTTTGCATCTTTTTCATTCACCTTAGAAATTCCGCTGAATTGGCGCGGTTGAATAACTTGCACGGTAAATTGTTTACCGGTTTCTGTAGTCACTCTAACGGTAGATTTTTCGTCTTGTTTGATGACCACATCATAGCCGTCGAAAGACTTTTTGCCAGAACGCCGAACTGCCACTTGGAATGCGTATCACCGTCTTCGGCACCGGTAGTTTGGGTTGCGGTGGTGGTAGAATGGGTGGGAGCACAGGACGGCGGTCATCAACATCGGAGTTCACCGTCTTTGGCGCCGGTTGATTGAATATTTTGGTTGTTGCCAAGTCATTTTTTTTGACGAATTAATGGTATTTGCCTCGGTTGTTTATTCTGATGTGTTAAAGTCGAATTGGTTCCATGATCATGTTTTGTGTTCTGATCATAATAAACTTCGGCAGGTAATGCATTATGTACGAAATATTCTGTCCAATGAGAATTTGATTCAGCAGACTCTTCTGGACGCCAACTGAGAATTTGGTTGTACAATTTTTCGGCACCAATTTGCTTGATGCCTTGATAATGTTTTTTCAGTGCTTTGTAGATATTATTTTGAAACCCATCCAAGTCTGATATTTTCATAAAACAATCCAATAACTCATCGTAGGAATTATGGGGATACCTTGAAATTAACGTAGTTGTCAGTGCCCATGACTTTTTGACAAGATCGCTGCCCGAGTACGAACAAATAGTAGAATTCTCAATATCTGTGACGCGCTTCAATAATCCGATAAATTCAGTTTTTAAATTTTCGACATTTTCCAGCGTGAAAAATAGATGGCCACACTGCGATTTGTAGACACATTCACGTAACTGTTCGATTGTTGCCGGCGCCCAGTTCAACAAAACCTTACAATTTTCAAGCATCGGATGAGAGATGTCCTTTTGTTCGAGAATCCACTCTGATTTTCTGGAATAATAAAAATATTTTTTAGACTGTAACACAAATTTGAATTCGGCAATAAAATGTTGTTAATAAAACAAATTATATTTAAATAAAAATTTCGAAAATCAATTTAGTATTAAATCCTTAATTTTGAACCGACCAAACGGAAAACAAATTTACCTCTGCGTCGTAGTCATAAAAAATAGAGTAATTATTCCGTGTTTTTGCTACATTTCGAGAATCGAGTGCAACGAGATAACTGTAACCGCTTTTAAAATCGTTAACGCAACCGGGTTTGCGATGTACCATCTCAAGTGTCTAAAATAAACTTGTAGACTTTGTAACGTAAAAACACCACTAACCTCATGAACGTAATAAACATAAAGAAGCACTGTTTCGCGATCAAAATCAAAAAACTGTCGGACAGCCGGCGGTGAAGTAAGCAAAAAGTGAGCCTAAACATAAGCTTTTAGTCCTGTTGTTTTGTGTTCTGAAAACTTACAAACAATTCTGGATCCACTTTGATGAACTTTGCAATGTCAGCAATTTTCGGAGAGACGTCAAAGCTTTGAGCCATAGAATCAAGTGTTTTTTCGCGGTATTTGTACGTGTTTGGTTCCCCAAAATCAGTTTCGTTAGGCCATTGAAGTATGTTTTCTGCATTGTAGGCATCACCAGGACGTAGCCATGGGAGAAATTGCACCGGGACATCAGAGGAACTTTTGAATGAAAAACTCATTTTTTATACGACACCAAAACAATAAATTTTTCTTGTAAATGCGTGAAAGTCAGCTAAAAGAAGAATTAAATTGTAAAACATTGATTCAGAATTTCAGACGTTATATTAAAATCGCATATTGCGCGGTAATGCACATACAGACCGTAAACCTAACGTACTAATAAAAAAAAGCTTTTTTGAATTGCAAGCGAATAGCATACATACATACATATACATATCACAGGCAAAAAAATATTACCAAGCTTCTACCAGAAACTACCGCGGTAATCGAAGTTTGCAAAAACCACCGCGATACGACAAGTGGTCAACATTTGTTACCGAAGTAATTCTATATTGATCTTCGATCTCGATGATTTCCTCGTTGACGGCGCTGACAGCGAGACCGAGCCCGTCGCCAAAAAACAAAAGAAGAAGGTCAACATGAAGGCCCGGCTTTATTCTTTGGATTCTGAATGACAACACCAAATGAAGATCAATAAAACGGGAAAGGGCGAAACAACAAGATCGACTGCCTCGGTAACATTTTCTTGGTATACCTCGGTAAAAGTTCGACTACCGCGGTAAAATTGTTTTGCCTGTGTACATACTAAATGTACTAAATGTATTATTCAACCGTTAAAATATAGCAACCATCTCAAAACATTCTGATAGGAGATCGGACACCCAACGATCAACCCAATCACGTCACAAGCACACTGGAGCTAAAAACCTTTTTTAGAAGGTTGATAGGCAGTGCAACATTGGTGTTGACGGCTTTAAAACAGTCGACATCGCTGATAACAACGTCAAAAAGCAAATTATCACGATATAATGTTTTTTGAGTTTACAAACGCATATAATTTTAAATTTGACACGGAAAACACTTTCGTTAACAGAACTAAACTGAATAGCAACTCGGGAAATTATTACATATTTTCTGTTGTTTATGACTTTGACTCGATGCGTCCAATTTTGACCCAATTCATTTACCACAAAATGCTACCTAAGATAACGACGTATCTCAATTTGCTCTAACAAATGCAAAAAACAATTTATTGCAACAGGATGCGGCAAAAGTTCACCAGTGTTATCGGATACCCAACCTGAATTCCTACCAGGGTGGCGGGAGAATCTCTCAAATCTGACGTGAGAATTCAAAATGCTTATACAGAAAATATTAAAGCAATTAATAATAAAAACCGTGTTTTTATAAATTGGTGCAAACACAAATGTGTATACAATGTGTCTGAAACAGAACAGAACTGTTTATTTTGATTTTTATGGCCACTGAAATAGAAAAATTGAAATACAGTTTCTGAACACGACTGCAAAAAGTTGATCTATCGTGGCTCTTCTATTCGACCAATCGCAAGATTCCTGGCTGGGCCTGTACAACATCTTCTCCACACAATTGCAACAACAGAAGTGGTTCCAGAAAAATTCTCTTTCTCGGACACCATCTTACTGTTCAAGTCGGGAGACGCGGCAAAGGTCGAGAACTACCGACCGATCGATCTCCTTGCTACCGTCGATGTATGAAGCAGCCACAGAAATCATCAAAAACAGAATCCAGCGATGCGATAAAACTACCGCTATTCCCAATGAACAAGCAGGGTTCCGAATGAATTTTTCGACACTGTCGCACATCCATGCGCTGAACTCCCTGGCGGAAAAGTGCGGTGAGTTCAACCGGCCTTTGTAAGCTATCTTTGTTGACTTCGGCAAGGCCTTCGACACCATTTCGTACGAATTCATCTGGTTAGCCCTACGAGACTGTGGTGTCGATAAACCTGTGGTGCAGTTCATTCAGCTGCTCTACGCTAGTGCTCGCTCCGCGGTTCGAGTGTGTGGAACCGAAGCGAATCTACGAAACACTATTGTTCATCATGGTATTGCAAGCTGTACTGGATAGCATCGACTGGGCAAACCGTGGTATTCCGATTGGTGACTCTTTTCTAAGCTACCTGGCCTATGCTGACGATATTGGCAACCAACGCATCTACATACTTGTGAATCAATGTTGAGAGACCTGGCTGACGAAGCTCGTATAGTACCTGGAAATCAACACAGAAAAAACAAAGTGGATGAGCAACGACAGCGAAAATGCCACGATCCTACTGCATGGTCTTCCACTCGAAAGGGTGAACAAATTTGTCTACCTTGGGCAATTGTTTTCCTAGCCGAAAGATAATATACAGGAGATCGGCAAACGCTCCGATGCTGTCAATGCAGCGTGTTTTAAGTACCGCGATTTTCTATGCTCTCGCAAGTTGGGTCATTTTCTATGGTCAGTCTGGGTCTAAAAAGACGACTCATCGAACATTGCTCTACGGCTGCGAAACAGGGGCTCTGACAAGGACTGCAGCAATGGCGCTTATCAGAAGTCAACGGCAAATGAAACGCCGATGTAACGGCATACGACTCAGCGACAAGATATATCATCTGATGCCATTCGAAAGCGGAACAAACTGAAAGATTGTCATAGCGACTACGACAACTGAGATTCGCGCAAAGCCGATTATCCATCTGATGGCACGCCGATTATTCATCTGGACTTCTGACGGCTCGCGACCAATGGGCCGGCCTCGTACTAGGTGGACAGACGACTTTGCCACATACCTTCAGCCCCGTGACAAAAAGAATTTTACACCAGGTTATGGACGTCAACGGGCCCCTCTTCGTGCAATATCTCCATTTACGAGTTTTTTTTGTGAATTGGCTGTGCACGAGCGAGTTTATTGTTTGTATTATAAAACAATTACATAATGTTAAAATCAATACAGAACGGAAATTTTAAAAAATATACACCATGAAACTTATTCGTTGTTGAATCGAAAATGAGGCTCATACAAATCGCAAAAGTTTTGAACCTTTTCCAGTAATGTATCGCTTAACAACCCCTCAATTCGAGTCAGTTGTCGGAAGAATGCCAACTGCTGGATACGTTGAAGTTTGATATCTTCTGTGAACCCAATTGCCTGTGCAATCTCTCGGGCTTTCTTGATCTCGCCGTTGAGAGACGAAGCGAGCACGCCGATCAGATGTTTGGCGGTGTCATACTGCGTGTTTGTAATAGGCAACTTATTTAACGCTTTGGCACATTTGATGAAGAGGGTGTCTGCAGTGCCAATAAATCCAATTTCGGACGTTGCAAACGGTTTAACGGTGTCCAAAAATTCAAAGAAGCGGTAAAGTGAATTCTGAGATGCATTCCAGCTGTCTTTGTAGTGAGATCGACTCGAAAGATCGTACTCAATTCCGTGGTGATGAGCGCATAAGAAGTTGTACGACTCGCTGTCGAAGCAGAACAACCGATTTTGATCGAGTGGAATTTGCAGATCAGGTTCTGCTCAGCAAATTTTCGGAGCACCGGATACGTTTGGCCTGGACGATAAAGCGTGCTCCGGGTGTTTGTGAAAAACAAAACCAAGTTTGGACGGTGTTCAAGAGGAACGAATTGCAGAAGCCGACGTAGAACGCTCTCAAAATCGGCTTCCATTCTGCTTTGGTTTGGCAGGAGGACAATACAGATTGCGTGCAGGTAACCTGCTTGAATCACGGCGCGTTTGATGTGGTCAATGTTGATATCGTCTTGATCTAGACCACGCGTGTTGTTGATACCCGGCGTGTCGATGAAGTTCAATTTCTTTGTTTTGCCGTTAATTTTAGTGGTAATGGAACACATGCGCGGGCGCTGAGTGATCGACTGACCAAAGTCGTTGAAGTGTTCGTTCTCAGCTTCAGGCAAATCTTCTCCCACGACAATAGTTTCAACGTCAAGAGTATCATGACCTTTGCCAACCACGAAGCGGGACGGAATCACGGCCGTTAATTCGCCATTGTAAGCTTCTTTCTGTGTTTTGAACTTAACGAGATTTGCAATATTATTGATGAGCGTGGATTTTCCAGCTCCAGAAGCCCCGATGAGCAGAATATTCATTTCATCTGTTGGGATCTTGGGTTTATGAGATTCAAATTTGTGATCCGCGGGAATAAAGTTAGAATTTTTGAATGTACCGCAGCGGCAGTAAACAATGCCTTCTTTTTCAGAATGAACATTTAGAAATGTTCTGCAGAACTGGCAAACAAAACGTACGTCATCTTTTTCAAGCTGTGCATCTGTTTTATTAAAAACAGAAATTCCGCTGAATTGGTAAGGTTGAATAACTTGCACGGTAAATTGTTTGACCGGTTTCAGTAGTCACTCTAACGGTAGATTTTTCGTCTTGTTTGATGACCACATCATCGCCGTCGAAAACTTTTTGCCAGAACGCCAAATTGCCACTTGGAATGCGTATTACCGTTTTTGGCACCGGTCGATTAATTACTTTGATGTGTGGTAAGTCACGGTCCTTGGAAAGCAAAGAAAGTATTGATGAACAAGTAGCTTGCCCTGGCAAGAAAGTCAGTTTTGTTTTTTAATTCTCCACAACGGCAGTAAACAATGCCTTCTTTTTTTGAATGAACGCTTAAAAATGTTGTGCAGAACTGGCATACAAAACGGTCACCGTTCAACTCAAACTGTGCATCTTTTTCATTCACCTTAGAAATTCCGTTGAATTGGCGAGGTTGAATAACTTGCACGGTAAATTTTTGACCAGTTTCAGTAGTCACTCTAACGATAGATTTTTCGTCTTGTTTGATGACCACATCATAGCCGTCAAATACTTTTTGCCAGAACGCCAAATTGCCACTTGGAATGCGTATCATCGTCTTCGGCACCGGTAGTTTGGGTGGTGGTGGAATGGATGGGATCGTCTGTTTTTTAACAGGAGGGGGGTTATTGACATCGGAGTTCAAAACATTTGAAAAATCTGGTGCAGGCAATATTGCCCCCGGTGAATTCCACGTATTTGATCGAGCTGGCTGTTCTTGAAAAATCTGGTTGTACAATTCTTTCTCGTCATCTTCCGCTATGTTGGTTTCATATTGTAATTTTCAGTATGACGCAAATATTTTTTTGGAACACAGCTACTTTTAAATTTTTCTTATAACAAGCCAATAACTCGTCGTAAGAAATATGTGGATTCCTTGAAATTAACGTAGTTGCCAGTGCCCATGACTTTTTTACAATTTTGCTGCCAGTGTAAAGCCGAATAATAGAATTCTCAATATCTGTGACGCGCTCCAATAATTCGATAAATTCAGCTTTTAATTTTTTAATGTTTGATAGCGTAAAAAATAAATCTCCGTACTGCTATTGTGCACACAATTACGTAAATGTTCAATTGTTGACGGTGTCCAGTTCACCAATACTTTACAATTCTTTAGCATAGAATGAGAGTAGTCTGGTTTTTCAATAACCGATCTGATGTTCTAAAATCACATAAAATAATTGGTAATAGTTTTTAGACCTAAACACAAATTCTAACTATATTATGTTTTGATAATAAAAAATTGTCCTAACATCTGGTCTAATGATAACTAACCACTGAGTAATGGTGAAATAAATAAATAAAAAATAAAAAATTGTTATCATCGGAGCTTTAAAAAAACAATGTAAATGCTGTGTTGTCGGATACCGGACTCAAATTGACAAAGCGGAAGAATCGCCTAAATCTCCCTGAAGAATTTCCGGCATCTCCCGGGTAAAAAAAATCTCTTGGGAAATTTCGAAATGAATGCACGGGAAATAGTGAAAGAAAAAATAAAAAAATCGGTGCTTTTTTGAAATGCAAACACAATTGTGTTAGCAATGTATCAAATTTTGCCAAACTGATTCCAAGCTAAGCTCTTCTTTGACCCAAAATTGCGAGTTTTCCGGCCAAGTACCCAAAATTTTCAAGTTTGGGTCGGCTTCACGAAGGCCAAAAAAAACACATGTTCTTAAAAAAATGTTAATTTTCTGTCAAAAGTCTTATCAAACAATGCTTTATTTTTGTTCTCACAGCAGAAATCAAGCAATTGCAGTTGTGCGAAATGCATACTTTGAATCAGAAACGAATTTATCCTTTTTTAAATACAAAAAATACGTTTTTTTCGAAAATTTAGAGTTCGAGTTGGATTTTCGGGTCGGGTATCCCAATTTTTGGGTTTGGGTCGGATAACCAAAAATTTCGAGGTGCCCGACAACAGCGGGCAACACCGTAATTTTGAGTTAAAATACACCGTGTTATAATGAATTCAAATCTGAACATAAAATTACCTCTGCATCGTAGTATGCTCCAAAAAATAAAGAAATCGTTTTTTTTACATATCGGGAATCGAGTGCAACGAGGTAACTGTAACCACTTTTAAAATCGTTGACGCAATCGGTTCTACAAGGAGACACGGTTGCTGTCTAAAATAAACTTGTATAATTTTGTAACGTACAAATGTCACCAACCTCATGAACTTTATAAACATAAACAAGCACGGTGTCGCGATCAAAATCAAAAAATTGACGGACAGCCGGCGGTGAAGTAAGCAAAAAGTGAGCCTAAACATACATACGTCTTTAGTTTTCGTTTTGTACGTTCTGAAAACTTACGAATAATTCTGGATCCACTTTGATGAACTTTGCAATGTCAGCAATTTTCGGATGGTTTCCAAAGTATTGAATGTGAGTAGACAAAAAGGTTTTTGCTCACGGTTTTTGTACGTGTTTGGTTCAACAAAATCAGGTTCGCTGTACGGCCATATAAGTATGTTTTCTTTATCGTAGGCAGCACCAGGACGTAGCCATGGAAGAAACTGCGCCGGAACGTCAGTCAATACAGGGGGTCTTTTGAATATACTCATCTCTTATACGACACCAGAACGATAGTTTTTACTTGTAAAAACGTGAATGTCAGCTAAAAGACAAATTAAATTGTAAAGCATTGATTCAGAATTCCAACGTTTTTTGAATTGCAACGAACAGCATATGCACATTGTGCTATTCAACCGTTAAAATAAAGCCACCAACTCAAAAAATTCTGATAGCAGATCAGACACTCAACGATCAACCCAATCACGTCGCAAGCACACTGGGGCTGAATACCTTTTTTAAAAGGTTTAAAAGGTAATGGCCGGAGCAGTGCGACATTGGCTTTGATGGCGGCTTTAAAACAGTCGACATTGCTGATAACGACGTCAAAAAGCAGCACCAAATATCGCAATTTGCACTAACAAAAACAATTGACAAAATTGCACCAAGTTTTTACTAAAAAAGTGCGACGTCAAAATATAGTAACTATTTAAAAAACCTCATTAACACAACTACACTAAATAGCAACTCGGAAAATTACGATTTTCTGTTGTTTAAAGTCAACAGAAAATTATGATTTTCTGTTCACTTTGGCTCGATGCGTCCAATTTTAACCCAAATCATTGCCCTCAAAATGCTGCCTAAGAACAGCTGAATGCGTTGATAACGACGTCGAAGAGATAACACACGCAACAAATATCGCAATTTGCTCTAACAAAAGCAAAAAACAATTATCGTAACAGGATGCGGCAAAAGTTCGTGGACAAATTTTTGTCATAAAACCATCTAAACTATCTAGTTGGAATTCCCCGGAGGATCACTTTTGGAATCTCCGGGGATATCTTCCGTATCCAGTGTTGTCGGTTCCGGCCGCTTCTGGTTTCGGTTCATAACGGGTTCGCTTTTAATTCTGAACAGGAACCAAACCGCTACCGACACTGAAACCAAGTCAGAACCGAACCGGAACCGACAACACTGCCCGTATCGGCACCCTGCTTTATCCATTGGTCACCCTCCATCCCCGCCGGCAACGAAAGATAGGATATATTATCAAGAAAAGAACAATAACCCACAAATACGCAATTCAAACAAAATCAGAGAGCACAAACGAGATACACAGGAAAGCCAGGTGAAAGCGGTGCCTAGCAATTCAACAAAAACAAAATTTTGAAAAAAAAGAAGCAACAACCAATAATATCAGGAAGAAAAAACCATGTTGAATTGACCGCATTCACGGGCCTTCCTGTCCTCTTTGCAAGTCCCCAGCTCACGACCGCCAGCTGCCCTTCTCGGCGCCACCGCTGTTGGCCTGGGGCTGACGACGATCGTCGCGACGAGGCGGCTGCGTCTGACGGGGCCCACGCGCAAAGTCCGGAGGAGGCCCCCCAGCACCAGCACCAGCACCAGGACCACGGGGACCAGGAGTTCCCGTGGACCGGGAAAAGCCACCACCGCCGCCGGCCTGGGCGTTGTTCGCGCCACGATCGCCACCGAAGGAGGGCGGCCGGTACTTGGCGGGCTGCGTGGGTTTGTCGCCGGCAGGCGGGGCCGGGGAGGGCGTCGAGCGGTTCTCCTGCTGGTGCTGCGGCTGCTGGGCGGGGGCGCGAGCGGTGCGCCACGAGCTCGCCGTGTCTGCCTGGGTGTTGGCCACGGGGGGACGGTAGGGAGCGGGTTTGGCGCCGTCCTGGGGCCCATTTGCAGCCGGGTGATGGCGGGTCGGCGTCGACGCGAACGGAGGATGGGGCTCACGTCTGACGACCGGCGCCGCATCGCTACGCCAGGCATTGGAGTTGTCGGCCGCGGAGGGGGGTTCCGGGGCGCTGATGGGGCCGATCGAAGGCGGAGGAGCGACGACGCCCCGGCGACGGGGCGGACCGGAGGCGGCAGCGCTGCCACGCCAGTTGGTGTCCTTTTCGGCCTTCGAATCCTCGCCGTGGCGATCATCACGATCACCGCCGCGATGCTGCTGCTGAAAATAAAAAAAATGGTAAAAATAAAAAAAAGCAAAAATTATTTGAAAATAAGCATTTTTTTTAAATAAAAAAAATCTTACATCACGACGCTGTCTTCCGGCCTGGATGACGGCATTGCGCTCTTCGCGTTCGGCGTCCTTCTTCTCCTGGATGGCTGCATCGCGTTCCTCGCGTCTGGCATGCTCCCAGGCGACGCGGCGTTCTTTCTCGCGCTGAACGCGGCGCTCAGCCAGTTTCTTCTCGCGAAGAGCGGCGAACTTTCTGTCAAACTCGGCGATGCGTTTGTCGGTTTCGGCGCGGTGGCTGGCGACGACGTCCTTGATGAAGATTTTGGCGTCGGGAAGGAGCAGTTGAAGGCGTTCGAACTTGGCTTTGGCCGCTTCGTGGTTTTTGCTAAAAAAAAACGACATTTTTAGGTTATGAAAAACCAAAAGTTTCCAAATTTTCTTTTTTTACCGCTCGCTCTGCTTTTTTTTACGTCAGCGCTCCAAATAAAATTTCAAAACCCCTCCGCCAAATTTTGAACAAAAATCAAAATACAAAGGTTTTTTGGTGTTTCACGCGATTTTTCGGCTCTTTTTTTTAGGCCTGCGCTCAAAGTAAAATTTCAAAAAATGCATCGCAAATACAAACATTTTTACGATGCTTCGACAAATTTTAAAGCATAAATCAAAATTAACAAAAAAAAAGCAAAATAAATTGTCAAAATGTTTTAGAACTTTTCGAACTCAATCAGCGTTCGCTGCATTTTTTTCAAAATTATTTCAGCGTCAAAAACTCACTGTGCTTCTTCGACACGCTTTTTCTCGGACTCAGCAAAGAGCTCGGGTGCCTTGGCGTTTCTCTCCTCGGCCAGAACCTTGTAGATGGCGCGTTCTTCGTAGTTGAAGGCACGAACCATGTAGTCGTACTTGCGTTCCTGCTGCAGCATCCGGATGATCTGCTCGCGTCGCTCGGCATCCATGCGTTCGCGTTGCTCGCGAATGACCGTCTCGGGATCAATGTCCTCGAGTGCGTTTTCGCCAATTTCCTGGATAATTTCCTTGTACAACGGATTCTGCTGGAAGCGCTTGATCTTTTCGCTACGAATTCTCCGCTGAACTTCTTCTTCCTCGGCCTTCTTTCGCTTTTCGACGTTTTGTTCCTGTTCTTTTTTGAGACGAACCATTTCTTCGGCGCGTCGGAGTTCTTCGCGACGCGTCGCCTCCATGACAGCCTTTGCCCGTTTCTGCTGCAAAATCTGCTCGCTGTTTTCTTTGTGGTGTTCGATGATCTTTGCGCGATTCTGTATTCTGTCGTAGTCATCGTTCTTGCGGTGCTCGTAGACGCGTTTGCAGTTCGTAAAACGATCCAGTTGAACAGCGTAGATTTCTTTTTCGTCAAAATCGTAGGCAGTCTCGCCGAGGAGTTCGTAGAGCTTCGTGAGATGGGTTCGGATGCTCTCGTACCCGCCCTGAATAAAAAAAAATAAAATACGGCCATGAAAATCCAAAATGCCAAAAACTCACCGCGTAGGCATTTTGGCCACCAAGTTCGGTTTCAACGTCGCCGGAGAGGGTCGCATCGATGGGCCCGAAGGAGACCGAGTTGTCGCGGTGGTCGACTTGCGCCTTGAGGATTCGCTGCTTCGTGACGTGGACCAGGAAGTGTTCAAGTTCGGTGCGCGAGTAAAACGGGATGATGGCTGAGAGGCGATCGATCGAAATCGCATCGTAAATGCTGGCAAGCTACAAAAATACATACATCAAAACTGTTTCCCCAGAAAAAAGCGAATGACCGATTTTTTCGTTGAACAAATAAATTAAAAAAAAATCTATTCACGAACAAAAAAAATTAAATTAAAATCGCGAACATTCGCCCAACCCTGATTTCAACCCAAAAAATCAAAAAAACCCACCGCCTTCATAATTTTCGTCGCCACAACTTCGCGGATCGCCGGGACGTATTGGATGTAATCCTCGCGTCCCGTTGCCCGAATACGTTCGAGTTCATCCTCGACGAGTTTTGCAGCCTTGAGAGGAGCAAATTCGACCTCGATGAGACGATAGAGGTTCGCAACCGGAGAATTGGCAATTTCGGGAATATTCAGTCGCCCGACCTCCCGAAGGATGCCCTTTCTCGTCGGCGCAATGGGCAAACGCAGAAGAGTCGACAGAATGCGAATATTTCCGAGATGAACGTCTTCCATGTCCAGGTGCTTTGTCAGCATCGATGGATTTCCGAGATCACCTGCGATGCTGAGCGTGGCAAGGAGGACCCGGGTCGCCTGTTCGGTTGCTTCTTCCTCCGTAAAAACGCGTTTCATATCCTTGAAGATGATAAACTTCTGAAGCAGAGCAGCGGAATGGAAGAGTATGTTTCCGCCCTTCCAGAAGATGAGCGACAGCTTGTCAAAGTAGTTGACAAAGGATTGCGGCTTGATGGCACGCTTTTCCTTCTCCTTGCTGAGTTGCATGAGGTTGTGGAGGTCCTCCGTGCTCTTGTACGCCTCCTGCCAGAGTTCCATCTGAATTGCGGTATCCAGTTGATGGAGCCGGGTTTCCTGCATGATAGCCAGCGATTCTGACAGGTTGATGCGCTGGTTGTTGACACTGAAAACCCAATTTGGTCATTCATCTGACCACAAATCCACAAAAAAACTCACTTGTGACTGCTGTTGGCAATATTTTTCTGAAGTTGAATCAGATGATTTCTCAGCAATTCACAGAGCTTGCGGAACTCGTTGCGACGCTGGAACTTGATACAAAACTTGAACGTCTGACGAACAATGTTGTGATAAAGGGCCTCGACGAGATTATTGTTTTTCAGGATTTCCAGGCAATTGCGGTAGGAATCCCAGAGGAAGCGAAGCCAGGGCGAGAGCACCGTTCGGTCCATCCGGTCTTGGGACACCGCGCCTGACACCACGGACAGAAGCATCCTAAAAACCACAAAAACCCATAAAAACCCCTCAAAAAAACAAAAACTTACGTTTCATGAGCTCCGGAATCCAAATCATCGATTTCCTCAACTTTCTCGATGGATTCCTTCTGGGCAACTTCGGTTTTTTCTTCTGCCAATGCCAGGAGGTGTTTCATGACTTTCTCGAGGGATGCTATAGTCTGCGACGACTGAGTCAACGTTTTGTACTGATGAAGAGCGTCCTTGGCCATCAGAGCATTCCGGAGCTTGACGCAGAGCTCCATGTGCTGGAGCATGATGTCCTGGTGAACTGGGACCCATTGTTTGAAGCGTCCTTGCTGAAATAATCACTGAAAACCCATCAAAATCCTCAAATTCTTACCTTCATAGCCTCATGGAGGGTATTGAGAGCGTCATTGTCCTTGCCGACATTGATAAACTCGACAGCACGCTGGAGAGCGGCTTCCGGGCGCTGGGGAGGCGCCTTGTTGCGATTGAATGCCATAATTGGGGGCACGGATAAACCTGGTGATCAGTGAGATTGGACTGATGCACACAGGCTATAGCGAGAGTGGGCGATACGCTGTCGTGAAGAAAAAGCGACAATCACGCCTGCAAAATTACTCAAAAACTCGACGTAAACGCAAACGCCTGGGTAGTTTGGTATCACGCGATCGATACAAGACACAGAAAAAGAAAAGAAACAACAACACACCAAAAAAGGTACATCGCGAATTATTCATTCACTATGCAAAATATTGAAAATACGAAAAATGAACTAAACTGGGTCATAAAAAATTGTAAAACAAGCACGAACGCACGAGACATCAATAATTAGCATCAAAGCCGAACAACTCGGTTGAAAATTTTCAACCGAGTCGTCCAGCTGGCATACGCGAGTGCGCGGACAATAAATCGACTAATTATGTCACACGGATGTCAGAGCAACGTTTATTCACAAAAATAAACAAATACATTACCAAGCAAAAATAAAAACTGCAAAATGGTGAAAAAAATGACACATTTTCCAAAAAACTGGGATACTTATAGAAAACACAGGGCGCAGTTTATTAAGAACACAATGCCAAGAGAAAAATTGGGGTGACAAAAAGCCGCGGTTTTTTTAGTGTTCATAAAAATTGTCCGAAGTTGTTTCTTTTCTGCAGTTCTTTTTTGTTTGTTTCACCGAAGGCAGAGAGAAAAATGACGATGTTTGTGACCAAAAAACAGCTTTCAATGGTGGCTTCAGCCAACGAGGTTTGTTTTTGTTGTTTTTTTGCTAAAATTTTTTTTCTCCGATTTTTAGCAAATTCTGATGTGGAAGGGCAGTGATCTGCAGGACGCTCTGACGGCCCACGTCCGAATCCTGGCCTATGAAGCAGGATTCATTCCTGATAAACCTGATTCCCGTGAGTTTTTTTGTTTCCGATCCAAAAACTGATGTTCAATAAAATTTTCTTAGGTCAACAAAAAAAATCCCAATCTCTGGACAAACAGCTCAAAGTCATTCTAAAAATCATCGCTGATTGCCTAACTTTTTCTATCGACTTGATCTGCGCGCTTTCGTACAAAAGTCGAACTTTTGAGCGTTGGGATAAAGATAAGGATCGGTGTTGTTTCGACAGTTGTCCGACAGCGAGTAGCTGTATTAGAATTTTTACCACATTCAAGCACAACAAAATGACAAAGTCGGTATGTAATATTTTCGCAAAGTGGTGTAATTGCATAATTTTCCATATTTTTCAGTTCACACTCTGCCGTAACCATTGGGCTGTCACCGATCGTTACTACACGCTCAAAAACATGTCACGGAACATTCGGCAGAATCTGGAATATCGAGTTGAACAGGATAAGGTGAAAAAAATGCCATTGGAACAGAAAGAAGAAATTATATGGGTAAGTTACGATATTATCTGTTATACGGTAGGATTTCGGTTTCGGTTGGCCTAAAAGTAATGTTTTGTTTTTCATTTTATTGCAAAATAACGTTTTCAAGACAAAAATACCGTAATTCAGTATCGTTGTTCAATTTTCCAGTCGAGAGTCTTTTTCGTTGAACGTTACTCGTTTTTCAGAATATGGTGGCTTATTACTTTGAAATGATCAGTTCAATAACCTATTTTGGTGACGTCTTTACCGACTTTTTTCCGTACGTTCAATCTTGGAGGCATCGTAATCGTACTTTTGAGTGAAATTTTTTTGTTTGTTTTTGGTTTTGTCAGTTTTCTGGTTGTATTTGACGCGGGTAAAGTGAATTACGATTTTTTTAACTAACATTGGAGTTACGATATATCAATTTGACAATGGCTTATACCCATTTGCATGTTTATCACAGTTTTTTGTTAGTCGCTAAATATTATTTAAAATAGGGCGATGGAGGAGGAGCTCCCTTGAGGACATGTTCTTCGTCCGAAACGCTCGACTCGCCCCTCTGAGCCGGGATATCGCAGTGATGGGCTTTGCTAACCTGCATCAAAAGTATCGTAGGCGGTATGTTTTTGTGCTAAATGTTTACCCAAAATTACGATCGATCATTTTTTACCAGTTTCGGTGACTGTCATCCACGATTCAAGCAATCGTTGATGATCAAGAATCTCGAATCCCTGGATTTCGATCCTTCCTTCAAATTTCCCCCCGTGCGATACTCGACATTGGCAATCGACAGGTCGGAAGGCCGGGTCATGGTCATGGGTACAAAGTACGGAAAAATGATAATCCTCGATTTGACGAGAGTGCAGCAAGATCCCAAAAACTGCTTCAAGGCCGTCGAATGCGGTCGAACTAGTCCTGCTACCTTCGGCCACGTGGGCATGATTGACCAAATCGCGTTCTACGGAACCGAAGACTCTGTTTTTGCTTCCACGGCTGCGGATCGGACAGTCAAAGTATGATAAAAATTATTTTTTGGGATAAAAAATTTTGAAAAATACATTTTTTTGTAGATTTGGGATACCGAAGGCCCGGAAGTCGTAGAAACGTTTTATTTTGGTCAGCATAATTACGTTCATTCGATCTCATGGAATACGACGGGCGAAAATCGATTGGCAGTTGCACTCGGTTGTCCTGAAGTCAAAATTGCTGACTTGACGTAAGTTTGACGCATTTTAGAGCCGATTTACGTGTAAAAATTAAAAATTTCCGTGTCGGACTTTCCCTTTTGTAAAACCGGCTCACAGACTGTTTCCCAGTTTAAAACCTGTTTATATCACCTGAAATACCTTCAGAAGCGGTGATACAATCATGCGAGTCCAGTGGCCATCCCACAATGCCATGTCCGTGGATTGGCATCCCCACAAGCCCTTTCAAATCGCAATTTCCGATAAAAAAAATTCTCATGCAATTTTTGATATCCGAAATTGTCGAATTCCCCTTCTACAGTACAACGATACCCATGCCAAGCGGACCCTGCATTCGGGTAATCACTGCAAATTCTCACCCAATGGACAATACCTGATCTCGGATTCGTCCTACGAACTTTGCTGCTTCGATATCGACAGCGAGATTCCCTTCTACGACCGACAGTATTTTGGACACAAAAATGGAGGCGTCAGGTGTACGCCAACAATTTTTCAAGAAGAAAGCCGATGCTTTGTTCTCCTACCCGACAAAAATCAGTTCAAACTCAGACAAATTGGCCCCGTGATTACAAAAGAAGTCTGCGAGGCAAATTACATCGAAGTTGACGTCAAAACGCAGTTACCTGGAAGTGTTGCTTCAATGGATCACAGGTTAAAGTATCAGCAGGTCAGTTGGGAGAAGAAAAGGGCAAAAATACGGGAAAACGGATGATAAAAAATGTTCGTGGTAAGACAACCTAAAAAACGTTGAAAAATATCGATCAAAGTACAGTAAAAACGTAACAGGTTTTTTCGCGGTTAGGAATAACATTCAAAATAAAGTACATAAGTAACTGCCAATTTTACAACCTTTTTAGATATTCTGCATCTGTGAAAGCGGATTCTGCTGCGCATATTCACCGTTCCACACCATCTCCGTCGTCGGCGAACCCGAAGAACAAGCCGATCAAGACAACTGGTCATCTGATGACGATTTTTGAACATTTTGGAAAAAAAGTAACATTAGACGTAATATTTTTGCAAAATACGAGTAATAAAACAGAAAAAAAAACAAAAAACGATTGGTATGCATACTAACCTGCAAGCAGCATGCGTCGTTATCAGTCAACGAACACGCAGAAAAGAGACTCAAAAAACACGACGTTCTCGAAAAAGCGTGTGCGTTTGTCAGTTCAAAAATTAGCCTGTTTTGTTGTATAAATGATCGTCGTTTGCTGATCCATGGGGCACTCTCGCGAGACTGAAGCTGTTGTTGGTCTGATGACGGTAGTATTGTTCTTGACGTGTTTGCGATTTTGATTTTCATTTTAGGCCCGATCGGATAAAATTGTTGTAGTATGGTTTTCGTTGTGAGAGTCCCCCCCCTTGTGGCGCATCATTGAGAAAACAAGTTTTCTGATAACGTTTTGATGACCCCAAAATGTTATCCATGTAGGCTACGATCACAAAATCGCGTATACCAATAAATTTTCCAGTCGAGACCACTTTGCCCGACCCCCTTTTTTATTGCAAAAAAAAAACAGTAGTTTTTTATTACCGTTCGTGCCGCTGTGGTGTTTGTCGTTCATGTATACTTACGTGTTTACCATATTTGTCTTTCTTTTTCTTCTGTTTTTTGCAGAATAACCGATCAGTGTGAGAATGTTACACCCTAGCTGACAGAGAAATCATCCGACAGTCAGAAGAGTGTTGATATTTCTCAACATTGTCTGGATTTCTCATCTCTTCTTTTCCTGAGATTCTTCTCTCAGCGCTAGTGGAAGTATCATGAATCGTAGATCCAGTGGACGGTTTGGGTTTTGGCCTGGCACCGATGGCTCTCCTCCTCCACCTGCTGTCGGCGGTGGCGGTGGTGGTGGCGGTGGCGGTGGTGGCACCGATGATACCACCGATGGCATCCAGGATTTTGACACAACAACGTCTTTTATCGATTTTTTCTTTCGATACCGTGAAACATCGACGGCATCCAATGGCTCGAGTGGCAGCAACAACGATCAATCCCGAGGTGCACCGTCGACGCCGAACAGTCCTCTGGAATCTGCCATCGCTGGCAATGTGTTGAAAAACCTCGCCAAGAGTGCTCCGGATGACGTCAGACTCAAGGCGCTCATCGCCTCAAGAAATGTGAGTTCGTGACCCCATCTGACCATTTTTTAGGCTTATTCGGACAATTTCACAATTTCAGTCGATAGAAAAGTACCGAAACATCTCCGGACCAACGCTGGAGGCCATTTTTCGCGAAACCGAAGACATGATGACGAATCCGACGTTTTCGGCCGCGTTTACCGACTTTATGACGTTCGTTTGCCAGTTTCAACAGCACGAGCCAGGAGATGGGCTCCGAATGACCGTCTTTAACCGTATAAAATCACTCCAATGCCACGTTGCGGTTTTCGAGTGGATTGTTCAGCTGACTGAAAATGGCAAAAAGTGTACTCCCTTTCAAGATGCCGTGGCACCCGTCATCTGCCGGTATTTTAACGTTTTTAACGTCAGCGAAGAATCTCCACTCGAATCCAAGGTTTGTGCCTGTTTTGACCCTTTTTTATACATTTTAACCCTAAAAAAATATTTTTAACCAATTTTTTTTACTTTTCCCCAATTTTTTTTCCAGGTAATCACCTTCACCGGGAATTTCATCTCAACCTACGCTCACTTCATCTCTGCAAACGACCTCAAACACATTGTCATCTACCTGTGCCGACGCTGCCTCAAAGGCGTCAAATCGGCCGTTCGACCTGCCCTTGAGGTGCTCAAAATCATCGTTACGTCATCCTTTATTCCGAAAAATGTTCTCAAAGACATCATCGTGACGATGTGCATCATGACGACCCACAAGATGTACTACGACGACTGCTGGGCCATTGTCAGACTCGCATTTGTACACAACTATGCGAGTTCGACGATTCGCATCCTGCAGAAGGTCATGTCGAGATCCATCTCGATTACCATCTTTGCCGATGCCCCGCAGCATACCGTCGTTCACCTGTGCAGGGGTGCCGTCTTTCTGTACACTATGGCTGTCTGGGGCAGCGAGGTTGGTTTTTTTTTTAATTTCTAATTTTTTTGTGCGTTTTTGGAATAAAAAAATTTCTTTTGTATTGAAACAAATTTTTTTGGTGTTTTTTGGAGTCAAATTAATTAAATTTTCATGAAAAATTTTTTTTTTTTGGATTTTTTTTTTGAAATTTTTTTCTTATTTTTTGTAGAATTTTGGGATCAAATTAATCAATTTTTTTGCGAAAGAAATTTTTTTTATTGTGAGGTAAAAAAATAATATTTTTGTTCAAAAAATTTTTTTTCGCAAAAAAAGGTAAAAACTGGACACTTGAATTTCAGCGAATCAAAGATCTCGACATTTTCCTTTCCTCCATCGTGCCATTCATGGTCGAAGCGACGGGTGTTGACAAGGCTGTCTGCATGGAAGTTGTCCAGTCGATCAACTGCATTATCAATCGTCACGTCGATACCCTTGATTTCGCGTCTTGGATTGGCGTTTTTGATTTGTTGGAAAATGTTGTCCGTGTTGACGTCAGTTTTTTTCTTACCCGCTGATTTTTTAAATTTTTTTTTAAATTTTAGGACACGAAGGAAGACCTCCAAATACGTCTAAAAATCAAAGATGCATCTGACAGACTCGAAGAACTCTACCTCAAGGGATACTTCAAGGGCTTTGACGACCGGTACTACAGAATGGTTGAAGCGACGTGTTTTTTTCAATCCGAAGATGCACTTTTGAGATTGCTTCAGCACAAAATTGAGGTATGTTTTTATGGCACTTTTTAGGCCAAAATTGTAAAAACAAACTTTGGCCTAAAAAATAAATTTTGGCCTAATAAGGCACTTTTTAGGCCAAAATTGTCTTTTCATGCTTCAAAAACCTATTTTTTCGTCATTTTACCCCAAAAAACATTTTCAGACAATAATACCCTTCAACGCATCATTCGTGGCAGAACTCCGCGACTTCCTGGAACACCTGATCGACCCTGCCGAGCAGTCATCCACTCGAGTCCGTCAGGCCGGCGTGGAAACGATTACAAAAATCTACCGACAGTACAACGTCGTCTACGAGGAACCCATAATTCGCGATTTTGTGTTTCACTTTGCAAGACAGTACTCCCGGGAGCCGTCCGATGACATCAAGCTTGCGATTATCACCGCCGCCGCCGAGTGCATACGTACGTACCGTATTCGTCCGTACATGGCAGCCGAGGAACTTTTCTACGTCATCGCAGACGAAATTGACAACATTTTGAACCAAAATGTCGGCATTTTGTGTGAGTTTTATTATTTTTGAATATTTTAAAACATTTTTGAGCATTTTTGAATTACAGTCTCCTTCGGAGGCGGTCAGGCACTCTCCCAGAGCATTTACCACTTCATCGACCAACAATTTGAATTTTTTGATGGAAAAATTCTCAACCGGGTGGTTAGGCTTCTTGCCGATCACGTCCACGTTCAGTACGAGCTCGGATTTGATAACCTGGATGGCGTCGAAGCTCGGACGCACGCTATCAACAGCCTGCTCGCGTTCCACATCAGTCTGCCCACCGAAAACCTCGTCTGGGCCGTCGTCAACGATGGTAGTGGTCTCGTGACGAAAACTGTTACCAACTATCAAATTGTCGTGTCGAGAGACGCAAAAGGGTCGAGCCAATTTTCGTGGCAACCAATTTGCGGTGTCGTCAATGCCGTTTTGAGTATGGAAAAAAGGTGGGTGGTTTTAATTTTTTTTTTAAACGTTATTTGTTTTTTTGTCAGCTGGATCGTGGTGCGCTCAGCCCTGACCCGCCTCAAGCTGGCCCTGGATCACCAAACGCTGGTCAACACGGCCGATACAACGGACACCGGAAAACTGGTCGAAAATATTCTGCTTCTCAAAACTCGTTTTTCCGATGGCGTTTTCGGAGCTGAATGCGATGATGATGAATTTCAACGCTTTTACTACCCGGTGATCTCCTGCCTGGTCAATTACTCTCGGAATCCACTCATTCACAAATACCTCGTAGGTTTTACCTGCGAAAATTGTTTATTTAGAAATTAAAAAAATTGTCTTTCAGCTCGATGCCTAAACAGCCTCTTTCCCTGTCTACAAGTGATTGATCGTAGCTTTGACGGTTCACATCGGCGTTAATGGCAACGGTGATGGCGTCCAGGTGGTACTGGTGCGTGCTGCGTGAGGATCTCCGACTTCTGCATGCCTTCTTTCTGTGGTGTAGAGGTTTTTGAGTTTTTCCTATAAACCAGGATTTTAGAATGTTGAAAGAGGTGCATGCGGGATTTTTTTACAACAAAAAAATTGAAACATGACAAAAAAAAAATTTTAGTGTATCCGGAACTTTGGGAAAACACACGATAACAAAAACAATATTTATTACCGATGTGTTTTTTACCTGTTATTAGGTTTCCAAAGAACGCGCGTTCTTAGTGCCACCGTTTCCTTGAAATATACATATTAGTGCAATTTGTCAGTTCGTTGAACCGAGTACTAACAAATTAGTCTGATGCTTACGCAGGGAAAGGTCATAGTTGAGTTCAATCTCGTTTGCACCCCCTGGGCTACTTGTTTTTGATTATAAGTGCAGAGTGTCATGTCTTTCCAAAGTTTTTGTTCATAAATACCTACCCTGAAACAGAATTTTCGCCTGTAATCATGTTTTTTTTAACAGATCGGATATTTATTTGATCCATGATCCGAACACCAAATCCGATAAATCAGGAAATTGGATCACTGATTATTTATTATACACGAATGACAAAATCGGTAATCCGTAAATTCGTTTAAAAAATCCAAAATTTTCAAACTCTGAATTTAACAGAATTTACGCAACATCCCTAAAATGTACCCCGAAATCCCATATCCATTTTGCAACCATACTACAAGGTAATATATATATATTATGGTGTCTTTACTGATAAAAAAAATGTGCATTCAAGTGTTTTTCATTTTTACATCAAAGCACACACAGTTTTTCCTAATTTGTTTGCGCGTTTGCGAAAGTAATGACATGAATTCTTGTAATTATCTAAAATTGTGCATTTTATATGGTTTTGGCCTATTTGCACTAATGAACTTACGCAGTTGATTAGAGATTTCATTTCGGATCACCTTCTCAACATTGTTTTAAGGTGCCGATATGAACTACACAACAACGTTGTCCCCGATGCCTCCGAATCTACCTGCCATAGATCTCCGAAAAATAATGGAATACATCGATACGATGTGTTTTATCGTAGGAATATTCCTCAACAGTATACTGTTATATTTGATACTCTACCGTACCAAAATGCGCCTGAAACCGTATCAACCCATTTTGATGCAAAATTTTTGTGTTGATACATTTTTTACAATTGTAAATGGCGTTTGTAAAGGAAATCTTGAAACGAAAAATGGATACTTTTTTGGCATACTGAACGGATGGATTGGATATATTTCAGCGCCGTGGAATAATATTGTGACTTTCATTTGGATTTTTGGGCTTGTATACAGGTAAGAAAGCTCTAAATGTATAATTTTAAATTTTAAAATGAATAAAAAATATTAATTAAACAAATTTAAAAAAAGTTTAATTCGAAATTTGTTTTTCAAGTGTAACAAAAGTTCCGGTACCCTTTGTCTACCGGTACTACCTGATCGTCAGGCGACAAACACTAAAGCCATCTCAGTACATCATCCTCCTCTTACCTTCATTGATTCTTGCACTCATTTACACAATATGGGGCGCATGGGTATTCTGGCCGGATCCCGAAGAGTGGAAAGTAGCGGCCGTGTTGCTCGCTCAAGATCCATATTACTACGCTGGAATTCCGAACTTTGTAGTCGCACATATCAGTGAATGGCCTCTGAAATTGCTCTTCATCTACTGCTACAGTATCGTCATCTTTTCCTACGCAGTTACGATAGCTGCAAACTACAAAGTCTGGCGGTTTTTCAAAATTATGCGAATGTGTATGACCGCGCAAGCCCGTGAAATGCATCGGCAGATCTCAAGGACCCTCTGCATACAGGCAGTTGTGCCGTGCACGATCTGTCTTCTGCCGGCTTTTTCAGTTTTATCAGTTACGTTTCTTCATGCCAATATTCCCGGAATGGTAATGTACGCCTCGCTTTTGTGGTGCTGGATGCCGATAGCCAATCCTCTGCTTACGATGCTCGTCATCAAGTCATACCGGATTTTTCTGTTCCAGTGTATTATCCGGAGAAAAGTAAACTTGGGCCGTAACAGTTCATCTGTACACACCGTTCAAGCGAATCAGGGATCTGTTAATGGAAAGTACAACAGACATATATCGGTGATCACTGCTCGTACCAATCCCCGAATTACTGTAGATCTCCAATGATTTTTTAAAATTGTTTTTTAAAAATACGTTGCAAAAATAAGTAAATGTCAACGTTTTTTTGAACGAGACTCAACCACTGGGTAAAGGAAACAGAGCGCGAGCAAAACTCAAAGATGACGTAAATGATGTATACACACAAAATCATGCTTAAGCAGACACCTACAGATGATGATCCTCTGAACTCCGGTAAGTGCGCTTATGTACTTTGCATTATGGTGTCTTTTACATACATAGTATTTGTAAAACATGCGCATTCACGTGTTCCATTTTCTTTTTTTTTCACATCAGAGAACAAAAAGTTACACAGTATTTCCTAATTTGTTTCTGACAAGAAAAATATTAAAAATTCTTGTAATTAAACAAAATTGCTCATTTTTATCCTGTTTGTTGACCGGTTTGCTCCCATTAACGGTAAATTGTATGTATATTTAAGTTTCACTTTTCCTCTTTTTTAATATTTTTTTCTATCAAAATGAACAACACAACAACTATCTCTAAAATCGTCCCGCATTCACCTGCTATAGATCTCCGAAAAATAATTGAATACATTGATACGGTATTTTTCGTCATAGGATTAGTCCTTAACGGTGTATTACTATATTTAATACTCTACCGTACCAAGATACGTCTGAAACCCTATAAACCTATTTTGCTGCAAAATTGTTGCATAGATGTTTATTTTACAATTGCAAATGCCATTTGTAAAGGAAGTCTTGAAACTAAGAATGGATACTTTTTTGGAATACTCAACGGATGGATTGGAAATATTTCAGCGCCGTGGAACGATTTTTTGTTATTTGTGTGGATTTTTGGACTTGTGTACAGGTAATTGTGCTCTAATTATTTGTAATTAAAATTATTATAACTTAATTTGTTTTTTAGTGTGACATCAGTTCCGGTGCCCTTCGTTTACCGGTATTACCTGATCGTCAGGCGACAAGCACTAAAGCCATCTCAGTACATAATCCTTCTCTTACCGTCGTTAATTCTCGCACTTATCTATGTAGTATGCGGTGTTTTTGTATTCTGGCCGAATCCTGAAATGTGGGAAGTAGCGGCTGTCATACTCGATCGGGATTCTTACTACTACTCCGGGATCCCCAACTTTTTGGTCGCGCACATCGATGATTGGCCTCTGAAAGTTCTCTTCATCTACTGCTACTGTATCGTTCTCTTTTCCTACGCAGTTACGATAGCTGCAAACTACAAAGTTTGGCGGTTTTTCAAAATTATGCGCATGAGCATGACCGTGCAAGCCCGTGAAATGCATCGACAGATTTCAAGGACCCTTTGCATTCAGGCGGTGATACCCTGCATGATCTGCCTTCTGCCGGCGTTTGCAGTACTTTCAGCTACGTTTCTCCATGCCAATGTTCCCGGAATGGTGATGTATGCCTCCCTTCTGTGGTGCTGGATGCCGATAGCCAATCCCCTGCTTACGGTACTCGTCATCAAGTCATACAGGGTTTTTCTAATTCAGCGCATCTTCCGAGGCAAAGTTAGCATGGGGCATACCAGTTCATCGATGCACTCTACCCACGGTCTTGCAAATCAGGGATCCGTTAATGATCGACATATATCTGTTCTTAATGATCGCAGCAATCAGCGAGTTACTGTAGATTTGCAATAAAAATTCTTTAACATGCAACGAAAATAAATAAACTAAACATTGTAATTTTTTAGTAATCATGTTTATAAATAAATTATGTTCATGGATGCGATAAAGGCGGAGACATCGTTACAATAGTTCAAACTCTCTATGCGAATGTGAAAACTTTCCCAAATCGACTTACATACGGTGAATCACGCTACCGTAATTCTATAATCCCTGTTTACAATCTATTTTTACGTTTGATCAATTATGTGAGCAGGGACAAAAAAAAGAATACGGACAATTGACCATGAACAGTGTAGTGCAAAAACAAAAAAAAATAATTACTAATATAATTGTTCACCATGCAAGCTTATTGACGTCGGAATCTGACTGAAGACGTAATCCTTATGTTCAAGTCAGAGTCGGAGCGGTCGGTCGTTTAGGTCTGCAGCAAAACAATAAATATTAATCGGTCATAGGCATTGATATCTTGCATTTTGCATTTTGCATGTTTGATGCATAATATGAGTGATAAAATAAGGCGGGTTAGAAACTCAAAAGTGCTCTTAAACCTCGGCTACAAGAGTGCATAACAATTTTTTGGAGTCTTGTTTGTTGGATACATTAAGTGCAAACGTTGACTACTGCACATCGTATCATATTTTGTAATTATTTTTTGTGCTGGTGTTATTATACAAAAAAGGTTCATAGTACCAATTTGTAAGACGTTAGACTAATATAAATGAGCAATATCTACAGAAGTTTCATTTGTAGATAAATACAAACTTTTGGATTGCGTTTGTCTATAAACTGGTAAATAATGATTCATTTTTTGAGATATAAAATATATTCCAATGTATATTTTTTCGCACTCATTGTAATGCCCTTTTATACTTTTTGATGATTTTACTCAACGTAAGCTGTCGTTGTAACAATGTTTTGTAAAACATAAGCTTGCACTCAGTCATTTACATGACATACATATGTAAGCTACAATTGGACAATTAGCTACATCTTCCAACTTACAAAAAATAATGCCTGGCAATTGCTAATATTTCCGCGCGCTTGATGCACTTCACTTCAAAGTTCCACTGACCACAAATATTTTAATATCCAATTTTCAGATTTCCAGGTGTCGAGTTGCATATTTCTCTGTCGATATGGACAATACAACGAACATCTCGCCAACGAAGCCGCATCCACCTGCTATTGATCTCCGAAAAATAATTGAACATATCGATACGGTATTTTTTGCCATAGGAATATTCCTTAACAGTATACTGTTATATCTGATACTCTACCGTACCAAAAATCGTCTCAAACCGTACAAACCCATTTTGATGCAAAACTGTTGTGTTGATTTCTTTTACACGATTGTCAACGCTGTGTGCAAGACACATCTCGAGGCTAAACATGGGTACTTCTTTGGCATTCTCAGTGGACCGATTGAAAATATCGCTTCGCCGTGGAACGATATTATTTTGTTTATTTGGATTTTTGCGCTTGTATACAGGTGAGTTCTTTAATATTTTTTATAAAATATTTTAAAACCTCATTAAAATAAAATTCATAAATTTTTAATTCTTTAATTACTAAAATTATTTATAAGCGGCTACAATTAGTGTTTTTTTCAGTATGACAGCAGTTCCGGTGCCATTCGTCTACCGGTATTATCTCATTGTCAGACGACAGACTTTAAAGATCAAGCAATACTTAATCCTGCTCCTACCTTCGTTTATTCTCGCACTCATATACGGAATCTACGGCGCGTGGGTCTACTGGCCAAATCCTGAGATGTTTAGCAAGGCTGCCGCAATGCTCGCTCAAGATCCATACTACTACGCTGGGATTCCCAACTTTTCGGTTGCCTATATCAATGATTGGCCTCTGCGGATACTCTTTATTTACTGCTACTTCATCGTCCTATTCTCTTACGCAGTTACGATAATTGCAAACTACAAAGTTTGGCGGTTTTTCAAAATCATGCATCTGAGCATGACTGCGCAAGCACGTGAAATGCATCGACAGATTTCCAGGACCCTCTGCATACAAGCAGTTGTGCCCTGCATTATCTGCCTTTTACCTGTGTTTTTCGTTGTCACAGCTGCGTTTCTTCACGTCAACGTGCCCGGTATGGTGATGTATGCATCGCTTTTGTGGTGCTGGATGCCGGTGGCAAATCCCCTGCTTACAGTGCTTGTCATCAAGTCATACAGAATATTCCTAATCCGGTGCATCTGTCGCAGCAAGGTTGGCATAGGTCATACCAGTTCATCGATGCACTCTACACACGGCCATGCAAATCAGGAATTTGTATTCGGAAACAAAACTATCTCGATAATCAATTCTCGTAGCAATCCACGTGTTACTATGGATTTGCAAGAAGATTTCTTTTTTTAAACATGTGGACATAATAAATTTCTGTGAAACAGTAAATTAAAACTGACTCAACCAAATATAAAATGTTCAAGCTCAAATTTTTTTGAAGTGCATATACTATAGTTTGCTGCCTGATGTTACACGTGTACAGCTCGGTATTAATTAAGTTATTAAAAAAAACAAAAACAGGCTCTTTCTTTGCTACAGCGTGCACATGTACCAATCACAGATCGCGTCACATAGTATGTAAGTTGTTTGTATTTAACATTGTTCTTACATACTTTCCTGCGCACGATGTACCCATGGTTCTGACACGAAAACTCGATTTTGGCCATTTTCGAATGTAAAAAATAGATATATTTAGGATTTAAAGATCGTTTTGGGGGTAATCAGCGGCGGTGAATCTGATAGTAGTATCAAAAAATTTATAATCAATCAATAAATCAATAATTTTGGAAAAAAATTACTGTAATTCAAAAAGGGACTGTAGAGTCTGAAAACTGAATAGTTTACCGTATTCTACGACCTCGAAAACCCGTGTATGCCGAAATTGGGCCACGGTTCCCCATCGAAAAAAAAAGTTATTTGAATTTGAATTAAAATGCCCTGCAAAAGCGCGCGCTGAAATGAAGAAAACGATGCGCACGCAGTGTCTTGACTTGTGCTTGCGCACAGTGTGTTGACTTTGTAAGCTTCTTAAAAAGTCAGTTTGAAATTGCCAAAAACAAATTTTGGCACTCTGATTAAAAACTTAACAAATTTTGAAAATTTTTTGATCCGGAAAAAAAATATTGATTTTGAGCCATAAAAACGCTTTTAGAATTTTAATTTTTAGATTCAAATAACTTTTTTTTTCGATGGGGAACCGTGGCCCGATTTCGGCATACACGGGTTTTCGAGGTCGTAGAATACGGTAAACTGTTCAGTTTTCAGACTCTACAGTCCGTTTTTAAGTTACATTAATTTTTTGTCAAAATTATTGAATTATTGATTGCTTATCAATTTTTTGATATCACTATCAGATTCGCCACCGCTGATAACCCCCATAACGATCTTTAAATCCTAAATATACAGCAATGTTGTTTTTTAAACATTCAAAAATGACCAAAATCGACTTTTCGTGTTAAAACCATGGGTACATCGTGCTGCGTACAAACATAAAACGGTATCACAGTTCGCAGTTAATCCACTCTTTGTTCTTTGTAAAACACTGTCATTGAGGTATTTATAATACACTTCTAAGTACCATTGCATACTAAAAAGCAAGCCAAAGATATTTACTTCACATTTTTAAAAATCATTTGTTTGCCGTGCTTGTTTTTTTCGAAAATTTTATTTCCATGTTAGACAAAACAAAAACGAATTTTCTACAATTTTGAAAAAAAATCCTTATCTACATTCTTTTTTTTTAGAAAAACCTCCAAAACCCGTTTCACCTTACAATGCCGTCACCAAGCCTGATAAAAATCATCGAAGTCATCGACACAACTTTCTGTAGTGCCAGTGTCGTGCTAAACCTGCTTCTACTGTACCTGATATTTTGTCGCACGTCGATCAGACTCCAACCCTACCAACCCATACTCTTGCAAACCTGTCTCATAGATCTGTTCTTCGCTATTGTCAACGGCACTTTCAAGGTGCATATCGAATCCAAGGACGGATATTTTTACGCGATGCTTGGCAGCGGCTTTGATTTCATTCGTCCTCCATGGAACGAATTTGTCTGTTTTGTCTGGGTTTTCGGATTGTTTTACAGTCTGACGGCCATACCGGTGTGTTTTGTCTATCGATATATTCTCATCGTAAACAAACAACGCTTTTCTACCTGGCAGTACGTGGCTCTCATTTTTCCATCATTTCTTGCGGCTTTCATCTACGCGGCTTACGGTATGTGGGTGTTCTGGCACGA
This sequence comes from Turbatrix aceti, assembly GCA_963969345.1. Taxonomy (NCBI): domain Eukaryota; kingdom Metazoa; phylum Nematoda; class Chromadorea; order Rhabditida; family Panagrolaimidae; genus Turbatrix; species Turbatrix aceti. The sequence goes on along the minus strand of OZ017766.1, from coordinate 5,328,410 downwards.
TCCCATCGATCATGCCAGGGCCGCGAGTCTTCTGAGGGCGGATGCGTTCTACCGAGGCCGCATGCCCAACTTTATAGCAGCCCACATCAGCGGGTGGCATCTGAAGGTGCTCTTTGCCTACTGCTACGTGCTGGTGAGCATCGCGTATATCGTAACACTCGTTGCAAACTACAAAGTTTGGGTATACCTCAAAGGAGTGCAGACAAATATGACCAAGCATGTACACGATCTTCAGCGTCAGATTACCCTCACTCTCGTCATTCAAGCGGCAATACCCACGCTGGTATGCGCATGCCCGGTTGGCTTCGCGGTGACAACATCCATTTTCAAACTCAACATTCCCGGCCTCGTGCTTGCACTGTCCTTCATCTGGTGTTGGCTGCCCATCGCCAATCCACTCATAACAATCGTCATCATAAACTGCTACCGTAGACACGTCATCGGTCTCGTGAAAACTATTTTACAAAAAAAATCCACGTATTTTTCAACGAGTGGCGCCGAAGATGCAATTCAACAAACTACAAAAGTCGCGAGCACAAATCTGTCTTACGGTGTCCTGTAATCCGCTTACAGCAAAGAACATTTGATGGATATCTTGTTTTTCGTATATTCGCATTGTCAAAAAATGAATGCAACATTCATTGAAATGCTGTTGAAAAATAGAAGTCTATTGTAATAAAAAGTTATGTATGTATGTACCATCGCTGAATACAAATCCCTTTGACGTTATTTAAATTGAAAAGAAAAAAAAGAGGCGAAATCTTTAAAGGTAATAAGAGGCAGCATTGTTCGCTCACACAGTCTAATTTGTGCATCAACTGTAAAAATTATTAATTTGTAAATAATCGAAAACATTCATGCAAAAATATTTAAAATAGAAAGATATTTTCATCTACCAGGAATTTTATTTAAAATATGACAAGTTTGACCATCGTAATTAAATACAAAACTTGTGTGCACAATTTTTTTTGTTCCGCCGTATTGCGTATATCTTTTTTGTTGGATTTGAGTGGGCAACGTATGCAAAAATGATTGTATACGCATCATTAAGGGTCACAAAAAGTACCACATCTGCTAATTACGATAAAATGTTCAGAAAACATTTTTTGTTTTTAACCTGCCTACAAATTCGAAAACCTCTCTCTGAAATAAGATCCGTTGGTAGGCGGACCCCGTCCAATGGGACCAATTAGTTCTCTTACACTACCTGCTAAATAGGACCGTACTTCTGCTTTCATCACTGTCTTGACAAAAAATCATAACCTTCGTCTACGAAAGTCTCCGTAAATAAAATCTCGTGAGATTACACGACACAGACGTCAGGAGACATCCTGGTAACAATATAATTTCATACATAGAATTCGACTAATCCTTATATCAAGGTACAGGATAGTACCTTTATAAAACGCATCTTAGACGACCTACCTAGTCTAATATTGTCTAACATCAGATTCTGTCGACTTAATTTTTTGTCTGATATCTAATATTATATTTGCTCCAGGACACAGTAAACATTATGGAGTCAAATACATTATCTAAACTAAACTTGGTCGAACTCATCGAATTCATCGATAACATATTTTTTGCCGGAAGTCTGGCACTCAACGCTCTGTTGCTGTATTTGATCTTTTGTCGGTCGTCAGCTCGTCTCCAGCCCTATCGGCCAATTCTTCTGCAAACCTGCATCGTCGATGTGTTTTTCGCAGTCGTGAATGGCATTTTCAAGGTACATATAGAGTCTAAGGACGGCTTTTTCTACGCCATGCTCGGAAGTTCGTGGAGTGAAATTCCCCGACCGTATAACGAAATCGTGGTTTTTGCTTGGGTGTTTGGACTTTTTCACAGTCTGACCGCAATTCCAATCTGTTTTGTGTATCGCTATGTTCTGATCATCAAGAAGAGAGAATTCACTACGGGACAATACGCGATGCTCCTGATCCCCTCCTTCCTCACCGCCTTCTGGTACATGACCTATGGGGTCTGGGTATTCTGGCACGATCCCGACGAATGGAATAGAGCCGCTGAGCTGCTCTGCTCCGACCCTTACTACGTTTGCTCCAACCTTCCAAACTTCATCGTCGCCCATATCAGTCGATGGAGTCTACGAATCATGTTTTCCTACTGCTACTTTCTCGTCATCGCCGCTTACGCAATAACCATCGTAGCAAACTACAAAGTATGGAAACACCTCAAAATCATGCAACAAGACACGACAAGCAGCAATCAAAATCTACAAAAACAGATCACTCATACCCTCATTATTCAGGCTTCCATACCCATTGTTGTTTGTGCGTTTCCCATAGGTTTTGCAGTGACAACTTCTATGCTCTACCTCAACATCCGTGGACTCGTCATGATGCTGTCGTTTATATGGTGTTGGCTCCCAATTCTGCATCCCATTGTTACGATAGCTGTCATACACTGCTACCGTAACCACATCTTCAATGTGCTCCGATCAATTATACACAAAAAAGTCAATCGGCACTCGCTGACTTCGCATACGAATGCCCTACCCAGTAGCAACCCCAGTCAGCCGACTTCGTGATTATTGTATTCGAAAATGTGTTTTTGGTATAAATATAATTTTTGTAATTGTGATAAGCATAATAAATTATTTATTTTTAAATTTGTGTGCTGCAAGTTGCAACTCAAAAACAAAAAAATTAAGTCAGTGCAAACGATTTGAAATATTTACTTACATTTTTGCTGTACAGTATTTTTAGAAAACTAATGTAAGCGCAACGGATCTTTGAAACCTGACATGTTTTTTTGAACTTTGTTTATGAACAACATTTTTTTTAGTTATGATGCTATAATTGAAACATCATAATTTACAAGTCTGAAAAGAAAATGAGCCAAGAGTTCTATACAATAATAATTAAAACTAATTGGTTTCAGCGACCTTGAACCCGACGTTAATAAACTTTGGAACCCTATGGTCTTAAAATTGAACCGTAAAAAAATAAAAACATTTCAATATCTAAAAAAACGTGGTTCAATAAGTGCAAAAATCTGTTTTTTACTTCTAAATATTTACTTTTTAGTTTTAAACCATTTTTCATTGGAAAATAAAAAAAAACGGCGGTCATGCGTTTTTGATATTCCTTTTTTCCCCTGATGTCATCCAATTCGTACCTTATTTTTTCCATCAAAGCAAGCACCCCACTTGACTAACCCGTCCGCGTCTGTCTGATAAATAGATCGCAGCATGCTGTCTACTTTCTCGCCAGCAGTGTTATTTATTTTCATACACATAAACATAGCCAGAAGGCTTACAAACTAACTAAGAAAGGAAGCAACAAACGTCGCCACACGTGTCCGTTCGTTTCCCTGCCAGCCTGTCCCGCCCAGTCAGCGTCCGTCAATCAGTCACAAGTCCGCGTAAAATTCTTTCTTAGCCAGTGAACAGCTCTAAACTTTTTTCCGCCACTTTTTATACTGCAAAAATGTCGGATACAATTTTTGGATTTCCCAAATATCCGGATTTTGATCCCAGCAAGCCAAGATTCCCGACTGAAACTTTTCTCGGACGCTACCTGAATTACCTGGATATCATCGATCCCCGAACGCTAGTCACCTCTAATGTAAGTGTATTTTTTAAACCATCCAAGCCCCAAAAAATTCCTTTTAGGCTGAAATCAAAAAATCGCTTGAACTACTCAAAAATTATGATTCCGGGAACCTAAAAAGTTCAGGATCGACGAATGAAGATCTCTGGAAAGCCCGAAAAATCAAGCAGGCTATATTTCATCCGGATACGGGAGAAAAAGTCTTTGCGCCCTTTCGAATGAGTGGATACGTGCCATTTGGATGGATAACGGTAACAGGCATGCTGCTGCCAAATCCGTCATGGCCAACGTTGCTTTTCTGGCAGTGGATGAATCAGTCGCACAATGCGGCGGTTAATTACGCCAATCGAAATGCTACCAATGTGAGTTGGATTTTTTTTATCACCGAAAATAAGAAAGTTCAAAAAAAATTCAACAGTGAAATAAAAAAATTTGTTTGATCGCCAAAAAATATAATTTTTTTAAGTTGTATAGTTTAAAAAAAATTTCCATCGTCGCTACAATTAATCAATTTGTCCCCAACATTGGCTCTATCAGGTTGTTTGCTCTGTGATCGATGACTGAACTGCACCGGACTGCACTGCCCCCATCCTGATATTTATCAGCAGTCAAAATATTTTGCATCGTAAAATAAATTTTTATCACCAGCTAAGAATAGTCAACTGTCCATTTTCGGTTGCACAAACAAACCACAAAATTAAATTTACTTCCGATAATTTTCCAACGTTATTAAAAAAAATATTTAAAAAAATTAATAAATAAATTAAAAATTAAAATTATTTTGTTAATATTAATTTTAATTTTTCAAATATTAATTCATTTTAAAAAGCGTAAAAAATTAAAAAAACCTACCAATGCACCCTTATTCAGCCCCAGCCATCCTCTGTCTACGTCAAAGCCTACGGCGCAGCGGTATCCACTGCCATAGGCGTCTCGGCAGGTCTCACCTGGCTAATTCGACGCTCGGGTCACCTTTCGCCGACAACCAAGCTCATAGTCCAACGATTCGTGCCCCTGCCAGCGACGGCGCTGGCGAGCGTGCTAAACGTCATCTGCATGCGTGCACCAGAACTCGACACCGGCATTGACGTCTTCGATGAGTCAGGAATCAGAATTGGCACCTCGAAGATCGCAGCCAAACACGCGATCATCGACACTGCGTATACGAGAATCGCTCTCGTAACCCAGCTGCTCGCAGTGCCACCGTGCATAATGCCTTTCTTCGAAAAACTTCGCTGGGTGCAGAGAAGCGCTAGAAATCACCTGGTCGTCAATGCGATTGTCTGCACGCTCAGCTTTGGCATTTCACTGCCCATTGCACTCGCTCTGTTTCCCCAACAATCGACTATTGCTAGAGGGAATCTGGAAAAGGAGATTCAGGCTGCGACTCGGGCTGATGTTTTGGTCTACAATAAAGGGTTGTAAACGATTTGGAATCGTGTATTGGGGGGAGGGGCGAATTAGGTGTTTCGTGCTAATTTTTAAATATAATTAGCACGTAACAACTGAATCCTAATTAAACCACAAATTCAAATTTGAAGCTAACCATCGCGGAAACAAATCAAAACTAGAGTATAGTTTATATATGCACTACAAAAACGCGTACATGACCGCAAACCAACAACTATAATCTAGTTTGTGATATGCAAGTGTATATAAACGGCTCGCAAATGTCCATCGTCATTCAACCACTACCTGGCCGTTCTTTGTTGTTATACATGTGTGCCGTAATCAGTTGTCCGCCAAATAGGATAATCTAATCCGTCAGCTTACGTACCTAAATCCGGTACATGCTGCTATGTATAAACAAAAAAATTTACCTAACCAAATTGGGAACATCCCCCATCCCTCTCACCTGTGCATGACGCGGTGACCTTTGATACCACCGACCTTGGAGGCAAAAAAGGTGTAGTTTGCGCATACACTTTCATTCTTGTTTATGTTCGTTCAATTATCGACTTGTCAAACAAACGTCAAGCGCGTGACTTGACTACTTACGTACTTCCTTTACCCAACCAATTTCAACTATTTAGTTTCCATCACAAAAACGAAAACGATAACAACAATCAACTCAACCAATCCCAACCATGACCGACGCCCCGAAACGCGTAGCCATCATCGGAGCCGGTGCCAGCGGACTTCCGGCGATTCACCACGCTCTTCTCTACGGATTTGAACCCGTTTGCTTCGAACTCACGGACGATGTTGGAGGACTCTGGCGCTACAAGCCGAACAAGCGGGAGTTCAACGGCATCAAAGGTAACCTTCAACGATGTAAATAATTTCTACCAAACAAAAAAATTGTAGTGTCATCGGTAATGAGAACGACGGTGATCAATACGTCCAAGGAACTGACAGCCTATTCCGATTATGCGCCCAACGAAGCCTGGGCCAATTACATGCACAACCGGTACATGCTTCAGTACCTCAGGGATTACGCAGAGCACTTTGGTCTTCACAAATATGTCAAGCTTCATCACCGAGTGGACAGCGTGGAGAGAGCAGGTGACTTTGCCACTACCGGACAATGGGTTATCAAGTACACCGATGAGTAGGTTTTTACTATACTTGAACCTTGTCAGATGCACATTTTGCAAATAAAAAATATTTTGCAAAAATGTCACCTGACGTATTCTTTGTTATCCAGGTAAATTCATTCCTAACCAAACTCTCCTTTCAGCAAAAACAAGCCCCAAACAGAAACCTTTGACGCGGTCATCTTGGCGAACGGCCATCACGCAGAACCCCGTTGGCCTGACAAATATCCCGGCCAGGAGACGTTCAAAGGCCAAATCCTGCACTCCCACGATTACGTCAGCCATGTTGGCTATGAGGACAAAAACATCCTCATAGTCGGCATCGGAAACAGTGGCGGGGATCTGGCAATCGAGCTTTCGCGCATCGGAAGCCAGGTTTACCTGTCCACGCGTCGGGGATGCTGGATCCTGAACAGACTTCAAGAAGGCGGTGGTCCAACGGACGTCGCTCTGTCTACGCGTTACCAAAACGCAGTTCGGAACTTATTGGGCATTAAAATCGCTTCAAAGGTCGTTGAAAGGCAGCTGAAGCGTCTGTTTGACTATGATGCCTACGGTCTGACACCTGAGCACTCGTTGTTGGGGTAGGTGATCATCAACAGTGTTGTCGGTACCCAAATTCTTTTTTTTCGGGTACCCGGAATCGAAAACTATTTTTCGGGTACCCGAACAGATTCGATTCGAATGGAATCTGTTCGGGTTCCCGACAACACTAGTGATGAAAAAATTGAACTCCTAATAAACCCGGATTCCAGGGCCCATCCAACAGTCAACGACGAACTCCCCAATCGCCTAGCCAATAAAACAGTCCGAATCTGCACGGCAATCGATCGTTTCACCGAGCACGACGTTTTCCTGACCGACGGCACTCACCTCAAAGACATCGACGTCGTCATCTTTTCTACCGGCTTTAAATTCAATTTCCCGCTCGTCGAGAATGGCACTCTGGTCCCCGTTCAGGATGGATGCAAAGTCGACCTCTACCTCAACATCTTCCCTCCCAGCCTGAATCCGCACAACACGCTTGCCATCCTCGGCCTCGTCCAGCCGTGGGGCTCGATTATGCCCCTCAGCGAGATGCAGGCCCGCGTCTTTTTCGACGCCCTCTCCGGTGGCTCAAAACTCCCCTCGGCCAACGAAATGAAAGCCGACATTGCCAAAAAGCGCCAGGAAATGGCCCTGCGATACGTAAGTTCCCCGAGGCATACCATCCAGGTGGATTACGGTACCTACATGGATGAACTGGCATCTAAAATCGGAGCAGTCCCAAATCTGCTCCAACTCGCCTTTACCGATCCCGTTCTCGCGTGGCAAGTCTTTTTTGGTCCCCAGACATCGTACATCTACCGTATCAACGGTCCACATCCCTGGACCGGAGCTCGGCAGGCGATACTGACGAGCTACGAACGCATTCGTCTCGGAATGGCTCCAGAAGGCGCGAAAGCCATCGAAAAAGCCCGTCAAAAATTGTCTTCATGCGGCTGCCGAAAATGTGCGCAGACCGCGTCTTTTGCTGTCATTGTCGGAATTTTGGGATACATTTTGTACGCGTATTTCAACCGTTTCTAATTTTTTGTACACTTTCCATGCAATTGAAAAAATAAAGATTCACAGTTTTATTTTTTTGAGCAGAAGAAAAATTATTACGTCAAACTACGAATCTAAAATCTAAAAAAAAGAGAAAACGTGAGAATGTTCTGTAATTTGGGGTGATTTGATTGAAAACCTTTGGTTTTTGAATAAAATTACGGTATCTTTACGATTCATCGAAAAATTAAAAAGAAATACAATTTTCGTTGTAAAAGCACCGTTTTTAGCTTAAAAAATAAAAATTGTAGGCCAAAACTTTTTGTTTACCTCAAAATCACACTTTTAGCCTAAAAATCTATTTTTTTGACAAAATTACTCAAAAACGACTTTCAATCAAATCACCACCATTGATAACGGTCCTGTCACGTTTTCCGGGGGAAAAATACATCAAGGTGACAAAGTCAAACGTTACAAAAATCACGTGGCAGATAAAAAAAAGGAAAAAGGAGGAAAAAGTCAACTACACTAAATATGAGAGAAAAACTCACGTGCGATCGATGACAAACGACAGAGCCAGGCATCTTTCATTTTTTAAAGCGCCTGTTTTGACTCGACACCGAGGACGTATTTGTAGTAGGCCGAGTTCATCTGTTCGAGGATGATGAACGTGATAACCGTATGGGGACCGAGACGCATGTAGTACGGCGTGAAGCCCTTCCAGAGAGCGAAGAATCCTTCGTTCTTCACAACCCTCGAGAGGACGTCGATGGCACCCTTGTACTCTGGCTTGCCATCGATGATCCGCATAGACTGGATACGGGTCTTGGCAATGTCCACTGGCATACTTGCAATTGTCGTGGCGAGACCACTGATCATGGAGGACAGGAAGTGACAGAAAATTCCGTCAGCGACGTATCCACTGCCGAGGATGGCCTGCTTCGCCTGGGAGTAGGTCGAAAGCTGCGCGGCATTGACGACCATCGCGCGACCGACTGTCGGACCACAGCCGCGCCAGAGGGCGAGAACGCCTTCCTCACGGAAGATACGGATGACCGCGTCAAAGACGTGTTTGTAGTTGCGACGCTGATCGGCGGGAAGTCGTCCATCGGAAGTCATACGGATGAGTGCAACCTCGGTGGGATTGCCGACAAAGGATCCGGTAGCACCGGCAGCCATGCCGAGGGCAGCCTTGACCGCAAAGCTCGGCGCACGGTCCTTGGAGTTGACCATTTCGAAGAGCCACGTGTAGACGCCGAGACGGGTCGTCGTGTACGATGCCTGACGCGCGAGACCGGCTGAGAGACCGTTGTAGATGGCAAACGGGCCTTCCTTCGAGATGATCGATCGGATGCAGTGGAAGCTGTTTCGGTACTCCTTCTTGCCACCTGTACCGCTCAGCTGCATGCGGTTCTTGACGAGATCCAGGGGTTGCACGACCAGGGTGGCGCCCATACTAAAATACACTCGAAATTCGAAAAAAATACGACGAAGAACGAAAAAAGCCCCAAAATTCTGTTTGAAATAAAAAATGATGTCTCGCAACGAAAAAACAATTTGTTACTCTTTTACGGTAAAAAACGTGATACAAAGTTACGTTTTGAAAATTATTCTGTCTTGAAACGAAAATTTATTTGTTATTCTTTTACGGTAAATGAGTAACAAAAATCTAACTTTTCATTACAAAACATTCGAAGTAATCTTTTGGCCTAAAAAATTATCCTCTCGTGCAAAGATCACTTTTTTCGTTATCAGTAAAGTTTGCGCCTTCAACCATGTCACAAAATCCATAAAAAAAATATTTGAATGAATTTTAGTCAAAAATAACATTTTCGCTTCAAAAAAAGTACATTTTTGGTAAAAAAATTGACTTACCCAGCAGATCCACCAAAAATGAATTTGACATAGTTAGGAACCGTCTGATTCTGGGTTGCTGCCATCTTTGAGGTCTTGTTCTGCCAACGAACGACAACGGTTTTGCTGTTCTCTGAAATAAAAATAAGTTGCAGATAGTTATCAGTCAACCTCACGCTACGTAGCCCCGGCAAAGCAAAGGCAATGCGGCAAACACGTGTCTGTTCCCGAGAGGTAGTAAAAAGCAAGGACGCAAGAACACGAAAGAACCGAACAAACGCGAAACAACCAACGCCTGCAGCACGAGATAAGTTCACGCAGAAAATTGAATGTGCTCTTCTGCACGTTCTCAAAGTAGAAGACACGGCCAACGAACGCACAGAGCCGAAGAACATCGGGAAAAAAGGCGAGAGAAGTGTACGGACACGCACATTACTATTATTTTCCTCTGCAAAGGCCTTTGGGGCCGTCGACCGGACAAACAGGGGTTGCAGGCAGAAAAAAAAACACATATTGCCCTTCCATTTTATTCAGCCCGGGCCGCAGGCAGACTGCAGTATGCGAGTCCTGTTTATTGCAAAGTCAGCGCAACGCTTGCTGTTCACTAAAGCAGCCTATCACAACAAATTATCTTCGGTTGTGCATCGTTATTATTCTACCGTGCCGCAATTTGGTGATTTTCCATTTCCATATAAGTTTCACGTTTTTGAACATCTTTCAGAATCCCTAAACATGCCGAACGTTCTGGTTCTTACATTCAAAGGCGTCGAGGACATCGAACTCGCTACCACCGTCGATTTGCTCCGTCGTGCGGCGGTCAACGTAGGTTTTTTGCTTTTGCTGCTGCGATCTTTGATCCGAGTGTTTTCAATTCAATTTTTGATGACAATTGCAGAACGCACAAAATTCTTTTTTAGGTGACAACTGCCAGTTTGAACGACGAAGAACTCGTTACGACCTCGCAGAAGGGAGTCATCAAGCCCGATGCCTTGTTCAAGGCGGTCGAAGCCAAGGATTACGATGCCGTTGTCGTTCCCGGCGGTCCTGGATCGTTTGACATCGTTAACGTAAGTTTTTGGGTTACGATCGACTTTTTTTACTGTGCAAAGCTGTTTTTGGGGGTTTTGTGGATCAAAGAACACAGATTTACGGTTTTCGAGGATCACAGATCGTAAACAACTTGAAAGCAACAGTTTTTGGCAGTTTAGGCCCAAATTTATCGTTTTTCAATATTTTTCCCGTTTTTGAAGTTACGATCATTTTTTTCAGAACGCCCGTCTCGGAACCGTCCTGAAGCGCCACCACGCCGCTGGCAAACTGGTCGCTGCCATCTGCGCCGCCCCTCTGGTCCTCGCCACCCAGGGCATCGATGCCGGAGGTGACATTACCTCGTATCCCGGCGTTGATGACAAGATCAAGGCTCTCGGTACGTTTTTATGAAAAACATATTTATGCATTTGCATTTTTTTAGGCTACAACTACAAGACAGACCGCGTCGTTGTCTCGGCTAAGAATGTTGTCACCAGCCGTGGTCCTGGCACCGCCATCGACTTTGGCCTCAAGCTGGTCGAGCTCATCGTTGATCGCAAGACCGCTGAGAAGATCGCCAACGACATTCTCGTCCCTCTTCCCTAAAATATTTTTTTTGTGTTTGTGGGCATGAGTACGTCGGCCTGGCTGGTTTTAGCGTTGTGAATTGTAAATTTGTGATTTCAATATTTAAATGTAATGTTTTGGTAAACATTGAATTTGTCGTAAAAAATGCCAATGATAGGATTTTCCGTCTGAGACCTGTAAAAATTGTGATTTCGGTTTTCAAACTGTCATTTCGCTTTGGGACCAACCTGTTATCAAATTTTTTCCCGGCGCGAAATTTTTTTTTGAAATGAAATTTTCGCGTCGAGACATAGAATCCAAAAAAAAGTTTTATTTCTTTTTTTGTGTCTTGAAATTGGAAATTGCACCTTTTTTTGTTAAAAAAACATCCCAGTGTCGTAATTACGATGCTGCATGCATCAGCAATAAAAAAAATTGATGGCCTGGCTTGTTTTTCAGTTCTTTCCCCCTCCTGCCTCGTCAACAGCTTGTAAAAAGCGTTCTGTTTACGTTTTTTTCATCCACGAAAAAAATCCATAGATACTTTTTTATATTTACCTCGCTTAAAAATAGGCATACGTTCGTTGCAGATCGATTCGTGCTTGAAGGTGTGTTGTCCTCTGGACAGGAAGGTTGTTTATATCTGGCAGGTGACCTTGCTGGACTGATTGCTCCTGCCTGCGTGCGTTCAGGTCTATCTTCCTGCAAGGCAACACTCTTGGAAGATTTTTGATCGCTCGCTCGACAACAACCAACCACTTTCACAGACGAACGACGCCAGAGTGGTCAACAAAATAACTGACTGTCAACTTGTTTTTGCTATTTTTTCTTCCTGAACTGCTGCTAAATACAATGGAAATTGTCGCCAAAGGACCTTCGGAATTGGTCAAGAGAGGAATTTCAGAGTTGGTCAAGGCATCGCCGACGACACTCGTCGTTGCCTTCAACGAGGTAGAAGAGCTGGAACTCGTTGCTATTGTTGATCTCCTTCGTCGCGCCGATATTGAAGTGCGTTTCTGACGGGGTCGAAAATTTTTGATGGTTCAAACAAATTTCAAATTAAATTATGTATTTTTTTATTTTGAATTTTTGTAAAAAATCCATTCAACATTAAAAAAAAATATTTTTTTTTATAAAATCTGCGTATTTTTTTTAAATTTTTCTTAATTATTCATCCAAAAAAGCCTCCAAAAAAACCGTAAAAAATTCCAGGTGACGGTAGCAAACCTCGGAAAAGACCTAAAAATCGGAACATCTCAAAAAACCCGTATCACAGCCGACGCGCTTCTCTCAGATGTTGAAAACAAGGATTTCGATGCTGTGGTTCTTCCCGGAGGTGTTGGTGTCTACGATATCACTGAGGCAAGTTCTGTTTAATTTTCAAAAAATTTTTATTTTCGGTGTTTACAGAACGCACTGCTGGGAACCATCTTGAAGCGTCATTTTGCCGAGAAAAAAGTTATCGGAGCCATCTGTGCTGCTCCGTTAATTCTAGCAACCCAGGGCATCGATAAGGGTGCCACGCTCACTGGTTATAAATCCGTGGAAAGCAAAATTACGGCTAAAGGTGATTTTTTACAAATATGGATTTCAAAAATATGAAAAACCGCCAAATGAAATTTTTCGTGTCAAGAGCACTTATTTTAGAATTTGGAAATTTGGACCGTAAAAAAACCAATTTTTGTAAAAATTGATTCTGTGCTTGTTTTCAAAAAGCTGAACAACCGCCGGATAAATTTTTTCGTGTCGGGACCATTTTTTTTGATTTTTTTTTAAATTTTCGATTGTAATATTTTTTTTCAGGCTACCAATTCAAGCCAGATCGGGTCATCGTAACCCCCAACAAAGTTGTGACAGGCCGAGGCCCCGGGGTAGCCCTCGATTTCCCCCTCAAGCTCATCGAAGTGATTCGAGGACGCGAAGCCGCACAGAAAGTTGCCGACTGGATGCTCATTCCTCTGCCTTGATTATTTTTTTTCTTTGATGATAAATTGATATTGCATCACCATACTTTGATTAGTACTGATTTTTTGCCCAAAATAAATAAAAGATACCATTGCGGAGAGTCTTCTTCATCAATCTCGACCGTGTTTCTTTCTGTACACGCATTTTTTTATGTGACACCCTTTTTTTTGTTTTGTGCTGTCATTGATCTTCGCTCTTGCCCGATCGCTCGCAGTCAACTGAGCGAGTGTTCATGGGAAAGAAGGGAGGGATAAATAAAACCAAAAACTTTTTCGCAAACAAAACAAAAAAAAGAGCGCAAAAGTCAAGTTTTTTTTTCCACGGTTGGGCCCGGGCTGGAAATTTTGAAGTCCCGGCCCGAAAAGTCGTGATAAGGTGCTAACTCTTTGGATTACGATTTTTTGACATTTTCTGGGCTTATCACGGAAGAGCACACCTTTGGGCGTATTCAGGACCGTAAAAGTCGTAAACAGAAAAGCAATCACTCATAAACGACGTCAAAACATCGTTTAGTTCGAATTTCCGGGAATTTGAGGTAAAAAATGTTTGCTTACGACACCTATTATTTTTCAGTGGCGTTAAACTGAGCGTAAATTCGCTGAAATCAAGTTCAGCGAGTTTAAAAATTTTTTTATTTTACTGAGCGTTTGAATAAAAAACAATTAAAAAAAGTAAAAAAAATCATGATGAAATAATTTTTGTAAAATAATTTTTATTTTCGATCGAATTGTATCAAAAACCAAAAAAAAATTTCTAACGTTTTCTAACACTTTTTTACCAAAAAACTATGACTAACTTTTTTTCTCTTTTCTCGCCTCCACTTGAGCGTTATTCTCATGGCAATGACTAATATTCCATTCCAAACCCTCCGGGCATGCATGACAACGACGAGGAACTCGTCCCAGTCCCAAGGCCAGGCCCAGGGCCAAAGCCCTTCCCGACCGCAATGTGAACCCAAAACATGCATGGGCGTTTGTTTCGTTTTGTCCGTCGTAGCTAAAGTTGTTTTGCTTTGCATTTCATCCATCCATCCTCTCTGTGAATCACAATTGTTTACCAATACATAAATACATACGCACACGTACATACACACGCGTTTGAATATTTTTTTTATGGATGCGTCGCCGATCGAGTCCGCTACCTGACAAAACAAGGTTGCCTGGTGCTATGTATTTTTTTTTGTTGGTTGACAGAAGAAACATTTGCGGTGGTGAAAGTGGGCTTGACTCTCGTCGTTTGCGTACAAATAGACGGTTCGCTCTTCCGCCAAAGGACTATTTTTTGCTCGTTCGTCAACGCTTGCGAAATCGAGAAAATTGTTTTGTTAACGTAAAACTGTTTTGGCAAAAATTGTTCACAAAAAAAAACGTTTCGTTCACAATAAAAACTGTCTGGCAAAAATTCTTCGCAACTCGCGAGTGTTGCAAAAAAAGCGCTGCGGGAACCAAGAAAACTGTTTTGAGGATCACTTCCTTATTTATCAACTTTTTTTTTTCACTTCAAAAAATTTTTCCGGTTGCGCGTTGCCTTGGTATCAATTTATTTCCCACACAGCCCGAGTCCGCGCCGGCCAGCCACCCGACTTTTATTGCTTTTTGGCGAATAATGACTAACAACCTCGAGAGAGTAGGCTCAATCGGCCGATCTCGTTTGTTTATGCTATCTTGAGCCGCCGAGCCCAGATTGATACCAGCCCGGACCAACCGCGCCGCAATCAACGACGGTGACTCACGTGCGTGGCGGGAAAACAGACAAAATATAAATAAATAGTTTACGTTGCTTCAACGCGTGAAAAATATTTGTGTGCCATTTGATAAACTTTTTTTTTTCATCCTTCAGGCACAAAGTTCACATCAGCCCGCCCTCGTCGACGCTTGAAATCGTCCATTTGGTTCAGCATAAAAGAATCCCATCGCACACCATAACCAAGCTCATTCAAGAGATGTCCGACAACGTTCCTAAGCACGAACAGGAGGGACACAAAGTAGGTCTTCTTCCGCCTTCGAAGACGGACGTTATTTACGTGATCTTTATCGCCCCGCTTTTTTTGGTCCACGTTTCTATTTTTTTTTCTTTTGATGGGCAAGAAATATAAAAAATAGGGGTATCAAGATGACCTAAAATTTTTTTTTGTATTTTTTTAATATAAAAAATTTCGCGCTGTGCGTTTTGAAAAGCCTGATTTTCGTGCCGAGATTCAAAGATTTGTTCATTTTGACACAAGTTTAAAAATTTACGTCCCTAATACCGTATTTTTTATAATATCCAAAGCAAATTTGTTAGAGCCGAAAAAAAATCTAACAAAGGTCAAAAGTCAATAATTTTATTTTTCGGGTCGTCCTCCTCTCAAATCGCGCGTCCCTCCCTCCCTCTCCCTGCGCAATTGACAAAATGACCTTGATTGGGTAACGTAACGTCAAACGAGGCAAATTTTATCTTATCTCAGTGACACGCATGTACACCTCGCTTTGTTCTCAAAAAAACAGGCGTACGTGTCCCAAACATGTTTTTGAAAAATTTTAAAGTCACTGACTGGTGAGACAACTTAGTTGTCCGTGTTTACCCTTGTTTTATAAATCAAGCTGATTTTTTTCAGTAAACGTTTTTGATTTTTTTTTAAATTTGACAATTTATAACTGTAATAACCCCTTTTTCAATTTTCAAACGATCAAACCAAGATCGTACAGAATAATAATTGTGACATGACGTCATCAGAAAAGCGAGATGAGTCACCTTCCTATATGTAGCATGACTTGTTTGTTTACTCCTTATTTTTGACTGATTGCTTTGCTTTTCTGCTTACTTTTCGTGATGAGACGGGAGAGCAGGAAAGCAAAGCAAAGCGAACATGTCGCGAACAGGACACGACTCGCCTGTCCAAGATGACCACAAATATTTTTTTTATCTTTTTCTTGGTCAACAAACCAAAGACCAACGGACCACTTCGCGCTCATTGCAAATAGTCATTGCCGCTAAAAATTGATTTCTATCCGTCTCAAAAATATTCGTCGTGTAAAACTGCCTCGATTTTGTATTTTTGCCGTATAACTGAATGGTCAATTTCAAAAAAACAACATTTTCAGAAGCCCTATCACACTCTTCGCAACCTAGACGCGATGAGCGCTGGCCCATCCGTTCCCCTGCCTCCCATCGTGGAGACGCAGGCTGCATTCGCGCTCAACGTTCTCCGCGATTCTGGCATCAATAACTCCGCTATCGTCTCGCCAATCTCCATCTCGATTGCCCTCGCGATGGTTTACCTCGGCGCCCAGGAAAACACTGCCAAGCAGATCAAGAGTGTCATTGCACCCGAAGGTTCGTTTTTTTTTTAATTTAAAAAAAAATTTGACATTTTTTCCCCTGGATAACCCATAAAAACAATTTTTACCTACCTGAGTTTCAGCTCTCACCGACGAAGAAATCCACCAGCACTACGCCGATGCCCTCAACGTTATCAACTCAAATGGACTGAATGTGACACTGGAAAGCGCAAACAAGGCATACATACAGAAAGGACTGGAACTCGTCGAAGCATACCTTGACGGCTTCAAGAAGCACTACCAGGGCGATCTCGAACTCGTCGACTTCGGAATCAAGGAAGAAACTGCGAAGGTTGGTGATAAATAAAAAAAAGGATATAAAACGAAAAAAAAAACAAAAAAAGAGCCGAAAAACACGCTGACAAACGACGCAAACTAAATTCGTTCCGAGACCTGACGGTAGGAAACACGCGCGTGCGGGTTTGATACGGTAGTGACGTTAGGGTCTCGAAAGGAAAATCTAGGAAATGTCGGTTTTTACCTTTTTTGTTGTTTTTTTTCACTTTTTAGAGCTTATATTTTGTTTTTTTACGATTCAATTCACAAATTTTGTATTTCAGAAAATCAACGACTATGTTTCCCTCAAAACGCACGAAAAGATCAAGAACCTGGTCGATGCGTCTTCCCTCGACGACGCCACCCGCCTGCTCCTCATCAACGCCATCTACTTCAAGGGAAAATGGCACGAGCAATTCAACAAGGACCACACGAAGGAAGCTGACTTCTACGTCGCTGAAAACAAGACCGTCAAGGTCCAGATGATGTCTGTCGAAAAGGAATTCGCGTACTACGAAGCCGACGACTACCAGGTGCTCGGCCTGCCCTACGAGGGAAAACTCGTCTCGCTCTACATCATCCTGCCCAAGGAGCGTTACGGTCTCGAGACGCTTCTCAACAACCTCAACGGCCCTACTCTTGCCCAGCTTCTCGCAAAGCGTGGCAAGACCAAGGTTCAGGTCAAGTTGCCTCGTTTCAAGATCGAGACTTCGCTCAAGCTGAAGCCACTTCTCCAGAAACTCGGCGTCGAGGACGCCTTCAACTCGGCTTCCAACTTGAAGGGTATCAACGCGAACCAGCCGCTCCAGGTCTCCGATGTCCTCCACAAAGCCTTTATTGAGGTGGGTTCATGTTTTTTTTGCTACTGTTACTGTTGTTGCTTGGCTGACTTTTACGCTTGCCGGGTTTTTTCGCCTAAAATAGCTTTTTTAACACCGTAATATTCCTTTGTTTTTCTTTTTTCACTTGAATCTCTCTCTTTTTTTCTTCTTTTTTTTCATGTGTGATCTTTTTTCGATCTTTCCGTACTGTTTTTGCAGTTTTTTTGATAGTGCGCTGCCCTTTTTGAGACAAATTTTTGGCTATCCTCACTCTTGCCGTCTTTAGGTAAACGAGGAAGGCACGGAAGCCGCAGCCGCAACTTATGTGCAGATTTCACTCAAATCCGCTCCCCTGCGCCTCACTCCACCCCCTAAATTCACTGCAGACCATCCTTTCCTCTATGCTATCGTTTCCAAAGACGATCACTCGATTCTCTTCGCCGGCATCAATGCTGCTAGCCAGAACGACGCTTAATAGATAGTCTGCGAGCCGATTTTCCTATAAGGGGAAAAGCCCGACCCCTCAATTTTTACACTTTCAAATGTTTTGAGTCTAAGTTGTAGAGGACCCTATGGGCAGTCTATAACCGCAATATTAGATTTTTTAAAAATCGGATTCTGGAGATTTGGCTTCAGATGTGTTTTCAAAATTCTCCACAAAAAAGAATGGCGCGCGCTTCGTTTCAGAACAAAAAATCTGAAAATTTGTTTACGGGGGTTTCAGAGGACAGGGAATACGACATCATACTCAAATTTTTAAAAAAACAACTGCAAGTATTTTTTTTTGCAAGTATTTGAATTTTGGCGTCACAAAATTGGGCTTTACCACGCCCAAAAAAAATAATCACCCATTTTCATATATCCTATCTGAAAGAGCGATTTTTTTGGCTCAACATGTAGTTTCCGTTAGAAAAAATTTAGGGTCTGGAATCACCTTTTAGGTCCCGATTTGTCGTCAAAACGACCAAAAACCCCCTCAAAAAAAATGGCGGGAAGTGCGCACGCGCGCGCGCACGCGCAAAAAAAAGGGGGTTTTTTGGTCGTTTTGACGACAAATCGGCACCTAAAAGGTGATTCCAGACCCTAAATTTTTCTAACGGAAACTACATGTTGAGCCAAAACCGAGACATTCGATTCGTGCGACCAAAACGAATCGAGACATTTACACCTACGTGGACATCATTTGTGCCTCCTAACATCTGGTCTAATGATAACTAACCACTGAGTAATGGTGAAATAAATAAATAAATAAATATGAAAATGGGTGATTATTTTTTTTGGGCGTGGTAAGGCCGAATTTTGTGACGCCAAAATTCAAATATTTGCAAAAAAAAATACTTGCAGTTGTTTTTTAAAAAATTTGAGTATGATGTCGTATTCCCTGTCCTCTGAAACCCCCGTAAACAAATTTTCAGATTTTTTGTTCTGAAACGAAGCGCGCGCCATTCTTTTTTGTGGAGAACTTTGAAAACACATCTGAAGCCAAATCTCCAGAATCCGATTTTTTTAAAAATCTAATATTGCGGTTATAGACTGCCCATAGGGTCCTCTACAACTTAGACTCAAAACATTTGAAAGTGTAAAAATTGAGGGGTCGTCGAATGTAAATCGGCTCGCAGACTGTCTATTAACCGTTTTTTTTTCAATCACTTTTTTGGTTTTGAACCGTATTGGGATCGACCACCCTAAAATATTCCAATTTTTTGTTTTTTTTTATATTTTTGTACGTTGAAAAACTTCATTTTTTTGTTTTTTTGTGGTTTTTATAAAACAAATTACCTGAAATGCAGGAAAAAGATATAATTTGGGCCAAAATCGAATTTATCACTTTTTTCATGCTCGAAAATTTTCTATTGCAACTGTCGCATTTTCTTTCGTCCGTCTGCCTTTTACCCAATTTGCCATCAATTCAGGTTAACGAGGAGGGCACAGTCGCTGCTGCAGGTTCTGGAATTCCTCCTGCGGCCGGAATGAGTCCGATGGCTATTCGCCAGCCTGTCACATTCCTCGCTGATCACTCATTTTTGTACGCTGTCGCATCCGATGCCGATTACCACATTTTCTTTGCCGGTGTCTCTGCTGGAAATTAACCTGTCACGAGATTCATAAATCAGTGTTGATTGCCAACAAAAAATAAATATAATAAATAAATTCAAGTTAACAAATACAAATTTGTTTCTTTTTTTTTTTTCGTTTTTTTTATAATTTTTTGAACGAAGGGGAAATTTCAAAAAAATTATAAAAAATTAACGTTTTTTTATGAAATTCAAATGGAAAAAAAATTTATAAAAACACATTTTTTTGCATTTTTTAATTACATTTTCTTTATCAAATTTTTTTAATTTTTCAATTTCAACATTTTTCATTTCTTCCGTCCCCCGTCTGCATTGACAGCCTTTTACCCAATTTTCCGCCGATTTAGGTTAACGAGGAAGGCACAGTCGCTGCTGCAGCCACTGCAATCCGTGTTGCCAACCGGATGCGTCCGATGGCTGTCCGTCAGCCTGTCAGATTCCTCGCTGATCACTCATTTTTGTACTCTATCGCATCGGATGCCGATCACCACATTCTCTTTGCCGGTGTCTCTGCTGGAAATTAACCTATCATTGCCAAAAAAATAAATCTATTATTGCCAGCAAAAAACTTTATTAACAAATTGAAACTTGTTTATTTATTATTTAGGTCGATGAATCAGGCACAACAGCCTCGGGTGGCACCGCGGTTGTCAGTGTAAAAATCACATCCATGCAACCCCTGCGCCGTGCAAAATCCCTCGCTTTTCACGCTGATCACCCATTTTTTATTGCCATTGTTGCCCGTCCAACTGACAAGTCTGGATTTTCTTTTTGGAGACCTTCCCGGGTCTCGAACGGAATTTCAATCATTTTTTCCGGCGTTGTCCTGCACCCCTGATTTGCATTTTTTTTCCAATTTTTCCCCGGTTAAGGGTCCATTTTCTGCTCTCTGTCCCCTTTTTTTTCTTCCAAACCGCAAAAAAAAGATGCTCAAAGCGGAGAATTCTTCTAGGTCAACGAAGAGGGAACCGAAGCAGCGGCTGCAACAGCGGTCATCGTGATGACACGCATGGCTCCACGACCACGTCCGGTCGTTCAAACCTTCGTCGCCGACCATTCTTTCGTCTACGCTATCGTTGAAGATTCTACGCATAAGATTCTCTTCGCGGGCACTCATACGGGCATCTGATGGCCTCTCTATTTCGATCTGTTCACCTTTTTAATTTTTTGAAAAGTATTTTTTTGATTTTTGGCAGCTGAATTCTCACTTTAAAAAAATGTTTTTTTGTGTTTTCTAATATTTATTTTTTGCGTTCTGATTTCTGACTTTTCTATTTGCTTACAGAATTTTTGTCGCGATAAACTTTTTTAACATGAGTTTGCGAGATTTATTCGAAGGGTAACCTTACATGGAAAATGTTAAAAAATTAATTAAAAAAATCACAAATATTTATCATAAAATTTTAAATTTCGTTTTAAATTTTTATACCGAAAAACAAATTTTCGTGCAAAATAAAAAAAAATGCAAAAAAATCTTTTCTATGATTTTTGCGAAAAAAAAGTGGACATTTGCACACTTCTTTTACTGCTTGAAAAACTGCTGTGTTTTTTTTGTTTGACAAAATTTTTTTTTTACATTTTTAAATTTCGCTGTAGGTTAACGAGGAAGGCACGGAAGCAGCCGCTGCCACAGGTGTGGTCCTCGTGCCGCTGTCAGCGCCCCTTGTATTCACTCCACCGCCCGCGTTTGTCGCCGATCATCCATTCCTCTATGCCATCGTCAGCAAAGACGATCACGGCATTCTCTTTTCTGGCACTTTCAATTCCGTCGATGAGGAATAAATTTTTTGCATCACTTTTTATGTTCTCATTTTTTGTGATAATCATGCTTTTTTATTTAATTAATTAATTAATCGTGCAATGAATGAATGTAACATGCAATAAACTATTTTTTTGCAACTGACAAAAAAACATCGTAACAGCATTTTTTTTGGTGATTTTGGTTGTTTACTGACATTTTCAAAATCTTTCCTGACACTTTTTTTATTTTTCTCTAGGTGAACGAAGAGGGCACGGAAGCCGCGGCGGTGTCCGGCGTCATCATTGTCCCCCTCTCAGCCCCGCTGGCCTTTGAGCCGCCTCCGGCGTTCGTTGCTGATCACTCTTTCCTCTACGCTATCGTCAGCAACGAAGATCGTGCTATTCTTTTTTCCGGAATTTATACTGCTTCTCAATAATTTTTTTTTCAACTTTTTTAGCTTTTTTTTCATTTGCACTTTTTTACAATAAAAATTTTCACGTTTTTTTTGTAAAATTATTGATGACATCAAAAAATTGAGAATAAAATTAAAAATATTTATAAAAAAATATTATTTATTAATTTGGGCCCCTGTGTGCAAATTTTTATCCCGGCACTATTTTCCTTTTTTTTTTGTTTTTTTTATTTTTTTTAAATACTACATAAAAATCTGCAATTTCATAGGTGAACGAAGAAGGCACGGAAGCTGCAGCTGTGACTGGGATTCAAATAGTAGCAGTACAACGACGGAAATCTCGCTCAATCGACGCTTTTTGCGGGAACATTTGTCGCTCCATAAATAATCCAATCTCCACAACGGCGAATTTTGTGTTTATTTTCTTTTTTATAATTTAAAATTGTTTAACATAATTTTTTTTTAATTTTTTTAAATTTTTTACGGTATATAAACAAATAATTGCGTTAACGAGATTGTACGAACGTTTGTGTTTTCTTGCAAACACAGTAAAAAAATATTTATAGGCATTTTTTGTTTTTGTCAAAATTGTTTTTTTAATTTTTTTTTTAACCGTTGCTTTTTTTATTTTTTTGTAATATTTTATTTTTTACACGTTTTTCATGCGTGTGAGAACCGTTTGTGTGCATATTTTCTGTTTTCTTTTGTTTGTGAGCAATAAATTTTTTTTCAACATAAAAACTCCAACTTGTTAGGTCACCGAAGAAGGCACGGAGGCTGCAGCTGCTACTTACGTACAAATTACTCTCGAAACCGCTTTCGTCTCTCTGGAGCCGCCTCCTGAATTCACCGCAGACCATCCGTTCCTCTATGCGATCGTTTCGAAGCAGGATCACTCCATTCTCTTCGCCGGCATCAATACTGCTGACCAGGACGATGCCTAACTTTTCTGAAGTCCATTTTTTCGCCTTAGGATGAACAGTGAATGCGGATTTTGGATCGACCGCCTAAAATGTTCCAACTTTTCTAAAACTTTGAAAAACCTGGTTTTTCGATAATGCGTAATTTGATTTAAAAATAATTGTTTTTGAATGCATTTTTTTAATAAATTGCAATGAAAAGTCAGTAGAAATGGATTACATACATTTTTTTCGTTGTTTGGATCTGTCACTTTTTCTATCACCACACTGAAAAAATTCCTGTAAACCCTGTGTGTGAACTTTATATTTTACTAAAAAAAACTTTTCTTTTATTACAGAAACTTTTTTACATTTTTTTCATTCTACCGTTCTTTTTTTTCAAACTTGTCATTTTTTTTCAATATTAAAAAAACCTACAATTTCCTAGGTGAACGAAGAAGGCACAGAAGCTGCGGCTGCGACTGCAATAGAAGTAGTCCCATATTCGCTTGTCTTTTCACCGGAATTTACCGCTGATCATCCATTTTTGTACGTCATCGCCGCCACCGACGACGGAAATCTCGCTCATTCGACGCTTTTTGCGGGAACATTTGTTGCTCCTATGACCATGGCAGGCGATACTGTTCTTTTGGTTATTTGTTTCTTTCGCGAACTATCTTATGGCGACCGGAGCTCCTGTTATGAATTTGAGAAAAACCACCAACTGGAAAGAGGCTTTCCAGCCCAATCTGGTGCGGGCCGGACACAATTTACAATTTCAACACCATTTACTTAAACGGACGTCACACAGTTAACTTCGGTGATAATCCGACTCTCTTGACCTTCAGGTTGATAGACCCAGTTTCCGTCCACGCAGTTTAAAACCGCGGTTATCTCTTCACCTGTCGGACTGGACGGACCACCCTGGTTGATGTTGAACTGCATGAAGATGGCACCGGTGTTTGTCGCCGCACAGATGGCGGTTAGCGTCAGGCATCCGTTGCTGTCGGTGGTTGGCTCCGTATACGTGGAATCTTCGCTGCCTGCTCCGGTAGATTCAGTCCATGTTACCTGCCCCGTTGTGCATGATGCGCAGGCTAAAATGTTTTACTTTGATAAAAGCACATTTTTTTAAATTCAAAAAAAACTTTTTGGAGTGGTTGTTGTGCTGCTACTTCCGCTACCGTTTCCTGTGTCTTGACTACCACCTCCACCATTTTTAGGCACCGAAGCACCGTTAGAGCCTCTGGTTCTGATGCATGCGCCTGCCGATCGGGTAGCAATCAACAAATACACAAATAGTAAAATACCGAATTTCATGTAGGTATGCAATTACGACAAATCATGAAAAAAATAGTAAAAACCAATTTTTCTTTTATACCGAAATTAACGAAAAGCAATAAAACATCTTGCGTTTTCAAAAAACGCATCAACTTTGTTTTTGAAGAAGTTTTGTGGACAATTCTGCATGATTTCCAAATTTAACGTGTTTTTGACGTATTAGCTAATTGCGTCAACAATCGGTCAAATCAAGTTTATCTGCGGCTTGTTGAACCCCACGAGCAATAAAATATTGTATTTATTACATCTTATTCAGCTGATTTTATAAAATCACATAAATGTTTGTACAGGTTTTTTTGTGTGCTTAGTTAATTTGAGTGTATAAATCAGGTTTTGAAAGAAACTGATTATACACAACAAATTCAGTTTTGAAAAAATTCAGATTTTAGTATGGGCGTAAAGTTTTTTACATTCATCCATATTAAAATTCAAAAAACAGTTTCTGCCATTCCTAATGCCATCAAGTGCCTTCATGATTTGATTAGCCAGTTTAATAAAGTAAAGTAAAAGCAGTTTTCTTGGTCAATAATTTTTCATAGCATAATATATTATAATATTATTATTAACTGCAGATTTTTTCTTACGGTGGTATGTATAACTCAAAACATCTTTTGTTTGAAACCATGTCAATTAGTGATGCTTCAAAATTTGTCAAAAGATTTACCGAAAGATGGTCCTCTTTTTCATCAACTGACCCATCCAAGGCCTACTTTTTTTTCAAGAGACCACCGCGCAACATCTTGACTTTGACTATCCTTTAAATTTATTAAAATACATTTTTTAGAACTTTTGCAGACGTTTTTTTCAAAACCAAAAAAATGCAGTGTAAAAAAGGCATTTCATTTTTTAACTTTTAAAAATTAAATTTTTGTTTTAATCAAGTTATAAAAATCACAGAAAAAACATTTATCTACAAAAACCATTTTTTTAATTTCAACACAATTTACAATAAAAAATTTAACAACATGTATTTATGTATTTAAACAGATGTCACACAGTTAACTTCGGTGATAATCCGACTCTCTTGACCTTCCGGTTCGTAGACCCAGTTTCCATCAACGCAGTTGAGAACCGCTGTTACCTCATCACCTGTCGGACTGGACGGACCACCCTGGTTGATGTTGAACTGCATGAAGATGGCACCGGTGTTTGTCGCCGCACAGATGGCGGTCAGCTCCAGGCATCCGTTGCTGTCGGTGGTTGGCTCTGTATACGTGGAATCTTCGCTGCCTGCTCCGGTGGATTCAGTCCATGTTACCTGCCCCGTTGTGCATGCCGTGCACTCTGAAATAAAATTAAATAATTAATTTTTTATAATTGAAAAAATATATAACATATCGGTTTTATTTTTTGGTAAAAAAAAATTTCAAATGCCTAAATTTCTTAAAACACTAAAAAAATAAAAAACATGCCATTTACTGTAGTAGTAGTCGCCACTGTCGAAGTGGTCGACGGTGCCAACGTTGTCGTCGTCGGAGACACGACCGTTGTAGTTCCAGTATCAGAAGGAGAACCCGGAGACGACCCCGGACTCGTTGCCAGGCACGCTTTTGTTATCACAAAATATTGAAAAATATGTAAACAATAAGAAAAAATAAAAACAGAATTTCGGGATATTCTCGATTTTTTCTGTAGCACCACCATTCCATCAAACTCTTCTCCAAGCAACGATGCACCGTGTCGTCAGGGTTTGTTTAATTCTGCAACATTTCACACATTCACCACCGACGTCATTGCGACACCTAACTTTGAGTACTTATAAGTCGGTGGCGTATCCTGTTCTGTTTGGGGATGGCGTTTGACATGGTTTTTCTGGAGTCAAGTGTTTGCCCTGGCGCGCACCTCTTCTATCTTTCTGTGAATGAAGTTTGGTACTTCATTTTGACAGAATGCCGAGCAAAAAGTGTTTTTAAAAATTTGTTCATCAAAAATCAGTTTTTAAACTACACAAAACAAAAGTTCAATTTATTTTTTAATTTTACATTTTTAGTTTCTTTTCCTTTTTTTCCAAAAAAAAAGACGAGAGAAAGGTGAGTTTGCACGAAGAAGAGCGACGAGTCATTATGACCTGTGCAGTTACCCACTCACTTACTTTTCCGATCATCGAAGACGACCCATTTGATGACACCGCCACCACCACACGCATTATTTGATTTTTTTTTGCCAAAACAATAATTTACCGCAATGAACGAAACTTTTGCTCCAATTTTTTTTGCACGCAGAGTGAAAAGTTACTATTGTCGAATTATTCTTTCCCTTTCACATGCAAGAACGTAAAAAAACTTTGTCAACAACACCTGTGGTATTTCTAAGGTGATTATGTACAATGATGTTATGAATAAATATAATTATGTTGAAAAAACATATTTTTTTTCATGTTCATTCAAAATAAATTCAATTATGAACCAAAAATAACAGCATTAACTGAAAAAATAAACATAACCATTTTTCTGGGTTATAAATGATGTATCATCCATTTTTGTAGGCAAATTTATCTATGTTTAACAAAATGATATTTAGACAGAATTTATTTATTCATAATTGTTTGCACTTGTCGTTTGACTTTTGATATGCACATGGTTAGTTGAATGATTTTTTTCAGGAGTTTGCACTTATGCCACTTTCATAAAATCACATAAAACTAGTCTTTGGTCAAATTTGTCACCCTTTTCACTGCATGATTTTCATAGGTAGAAAATTATTCTTACACAACGAAAAAATGTTTCTCTTAAAAATTAAATTGATATGATTATTTTGAACAACCGAAATAGTATAAAAATCATATAGAACAGTGAAAAAAATCACATTCAAATTCAGTGGCAGTTTTTTTATGCAACAAAAAGCAAGTTCCGGCAAGATTGGTATTTTTTTGTACGATTAAAAACATTCAGGTTTTTTCCAAACAACAGAATTTTTTTTCAAATCCGTTATTTTTCTTTGTAAAAAAACCAACAGAAAAACAACCAACACACTCCTTGACATTTGAACAGATCACTTATCTATTTATCGTTTCGTTAAAAAAAACAAAATTTCTTCTACTATAATTTGCACTTGTCGTCACTTTTTTGCATTGCACCATAAAAACTGCCGTCATGGATAATTTTTTTCCGACAAACAGACGTTGATGAAAAGCCCGAATTCGGCCCATCACCAAAAAAATTATGTCACAAATGGCAAAGATTCAACGAATTTGTACCCAATTTAGTCACTGTCCGAAATGCGTAGGACGGATGTGAAAAGTGTCAGAAAAAAAGGTACGAACAATTTGTGAATCCGTGGACAAATGCCGGCGCCTCCCGTCTGGACCAGTCCGCTTGTTATCCCATTCAAATGTTTGGCGTAAACAGTTTTGCAAAAAAAATTACATTCATGATGCAGTACGTAAAATTGGGGCTTTCCTTTTCCTGCGATTCTTATTTTTGACGCATTCGTAAAAAAAGTTTTTACCGCAAAAGCGGATCCTTTTTTGAGGTTTTTTTATTTTATAACGGTATTTTTTGATGTTATAACGGTTTCAATTCTGAAGTTTTCGTTCAACAAAAAATTACGAGTTAATATTTTTATTTCAGCCATGAAGATTCTGTTCCCCGCTGTCGTCATTGTCCTGATCGCCTTCTGCGCTGTCACCTTCGCCAGCGCTGTGAATCTCGATGACGACAAAGAATCCGAATCCGCAGCTGTCGTCAACGATTGGGAAAACAATGATCTTATTGTACGAATTTTTAACTAAAAAATACTTATTAAATAATTTTAAAATTTGTGTAAACAATTTTTAGGAGCCAATGAAACGCGCCCCGCTCCCTGGAAACAGCTTTCGCCAACGAGGGTCGACTGGCCGCATCACCCACTACCAGCCGATGCCGATGAATATTTTTGAATCCGGACCTTTCCGTCCGTACACTTTCCGCTGGGGAGCCGCTAAGCGACCGTATTCCTTCTGATAATTGTTTTTGTCTATGCTCGGTGTGAAATTTATAAAATATAAAATATTACTGTTGCAAAAAAAAATTTTTTGTTGATTATTTGTAAATACATACATACCAACTATAATTCCTGACTGAAAATCCCTCTTTTGTTTAAAAATGTTTTCAAACTTTTTCATAAATTTTCTCATCAAAGTTAAATTAAACCTGTACTAACAAAACAATGTAATAAAAATCACATTTACGCAATGTGACTGGGATAAACCGCCTTCCTGGGATACCAGAAATGACGTGGTCTGCACAAACTTCGCACATTGAATTTCAAAACAAGGATGGTGTCATTTTTCTGCAAAAAAGATTTATTGTGGATATAAATTGTAGTATAAAAAGAAATTAGGTTTTTACTAATGCTTTCATTGTTTCGAGTATTTTTATGTTTCTTGATGGAAAGCAGTCAGATACTTTTATACTTATTTATTCTCGCCCAATTAGCAGGTGGATGCATCAGAACCAGAGGCTCAAATGACGCTTCAATGTCTGACTTCTGGAACGGAATAGGTGGCGGCGGCGGTGGCGATGGTGGTAAAGGCAATGGCACCGGTAACGGTGACGGTAGCGGCAATGGCAACGGTAGTGGCAATGGTAATGGTAATGGTACCGGTGGAAGTACAACTACAACAGCTTTAACTACAACTACAGCGGAACTGACTACAACTACAACGACATCAACGACTACAACAACGTCAGTTACCGTAACTCTGGTTAATCCGGGGTGTTCAGCTGAATACGCTCAATTTTTTATCACTCCATCAGCGGTCGCGGTTCTTACACAGGAACCGGAAGGTATGCAAAATTAATGTAAACAAAAAACATATCTTTGTTTTTTTTAATATTTCAGCGATATGCGACGTCTGTGCTTCCGGTCAAACTTTTGAATACACTCCAATTTACACCGCAAACTCCCCACCGGAACCGACAACAACAATTGCCGTTTTAACGCGAACAAATTGCGCCGGTGTGTGTATCTGTGATTCGCTCAATTGTTTTACCTGGGCATCAGGTACAAGTGCAAATAGCGAAATCCAGCTATCAACAGTCTTGGCTCCTCAAGGACGATTTTTGTACGCCTACCTATATTCCGATACTTCAAATCCTGTACTTGTTCAGGTTAATACCTCGGGTGCATATTTGTACAGCGGTACAATATTCATGACTATAGCCGCTATCAGTTGTGGTGGCTGTCCAATTCCTGTTTGCAATTTATAGTACATAGTGTGCATTTTGTATTTTAAAAGTTGTCCATAAATAAAAAATATAAGTTATATGAAGGATACTGTGAAGGAATAATGTCTAGGAAAAACGAACAAACTTGGAAAAATGATGTCATTACATTGTGTGTATACAACCCGTTGTAAAATTTTAGATGTAGGTGGATGTTTACATGTAGTATGTTTATGAAGTGTGAAAGTACAAAAAATTGACTTTATGTAATTTTTATCACAATCTTTAATGTTTTTTAATTTACTAAAAATTCGCGTTCTGTGACACAAAAATGTTGCTAAAATAGTGGAAAAAATTTAAAATCCCGAAATAGTCGATATTGAAGTAAGAACATTTTTTGGGTTTTTGTAGCCAGAATTTTGCAAAAAACACCCCTGTTCTGCATCATAAATACAAAAAAAAATTGTTTTCAAATTTGAAGCTGTATTTGCAATTGTGAAACTCACATCATCCCTACAAAATGAGTTTAAGCAATTAATTGTATGAAAAATTGCTTCATTATGCTTTAAAAAAATTATCATAGATCTTTCATTTAAATTCAGGTTAAAAAACTTGATTCTGCACAATACTACTTTTGTGATCCTGATGTTCAGACGTTTATAAAGTGCGAAATTGTTTTCGCAGTTCTGTTCATTTGAACAAAGTTATGTATTGCACACAGAGTTTTATGGAGTGGAGAAGCCAAGTGGTATTGTTTGTATTAATTCTCGCACAATTCGCAGTAGGATGTTTTCGGATGGGAGGCCCCAACGACGCTACGGTTCCATGGCCTGGTTCCGGGGGCCCATACGGTAATGGTACTTGGCTTGGGGGGCCTGGGGGCCCTGAAGGTCATGGGGGCCCCGGGGGCCCCGGATGGAACAACAATGGTAGCGGAACTACCAATACCCCCGAGACTACGACTACGACTGAGGCTTTGGAAACGACTACAACAACGACGACCACAACTACGACTACGACTGGATCTACCACGACACTTGATCCCCTGTGTTACGGTGACGAACGTGAACAATACGCTCAAATTTTTGTCGCCACATCCGCAGAATCGTTTTTTACGACAACGCCAGTTGGTAGGTTACATTTGTATATTTTTTAATATAACTAACTTCTCTTAAAATCTTTCAGCAACATGCTACGCATGTAGTACCGGATCAACGTACGAATACAGTCCTATTTATGAAGCAACCAGTCCTCCGATTCCAACAACATTTATTGGATCTTTAACGCAGGCGAGTTGTCCCGAACTTTGCGTTTGCGATTACCTATATTGCTACACATGGGGAAATAACTACACAACTTCTATGCTCCAGTTTTCAACCAATCTTGGTCCCGAGGGAAGATACGTGTACGCATACATGACGTCGTCTGCAAATCCCATGCTCGTGAATTATCAAGACTCATCATCGTATCGTTATATTGGTTCAAATTTTAATTATATTACTTCTGTGAGTTGTGCTGGTTGTCCTATTACGACGTGCTCTTAGAAATGTTCAATAAAGTTTTGTTCTTGTTTAAAAAATAACAAATTATAATCCCTAATTGCAACCACTATCATGACTCACGGTGCATGACCCTCAGTGGTAACAGCTTTACCTTACCGTCTATTGTTATCATAACTAGAAAACGCAACTTTGCAATTCATTTATTTGCACAGTAAGCTATAATAGATGTATATTTATTACAGCAAATGACATTTCATTTTTCGCTGACATCATTTCTTTACGTCGACAAGTTTAAAGACGTAGCTATGCCAACGTTGACATAGCTTCGTCGGGTGATTGGGAAACGACCCGGGGACGAACTCTGGCCGAAGGCGGCGTACTGGATTTGGGGGGCGGTGTTTTAAGAGCGAGTTGACGACCGAGTGACAGAGATGGTCCAGACGTAGACGTAGGCGGATTCGGAAGAACATATTCCGCTGGTTTAGCAACGGCGACGGCGAAGAGGCCAAGCACAAGGAGAACTGCAAACAACTTCATTTTGATTTCAATTGAACACACTTTGGATGTTTTTGCAACTCGCTTTTATACGCAACGATGCTATCGTAACGTCCACTTAACAATGCACCGTGTTGGCGCCCAACAGCGATGATTCACCTCAGAAGCAACGCTCGATGCTCCGTGGCATTGTATCTTTATAATTGTTCAATATTTAATTTCATATTATTCTATTGAATTTGCAATATAGTTTTTGTTTGCACGATAACAGCAGCGATGATTTAGGAGCCACGATCAGAAGTCACAGCTTTTCAACCTTCCTTCTCCGATACTAATTCCGTTGCTAAATATTACGTGTTTGTTAAAAAATAAATAAAATTTGAGCATTCTACCGCTGTATATCCGACAACTGCGCCTGATCATTTTTAGGAACTCTAGGTCACAAAGATTCTAAGCGAGTGATCCGTAAGTATTGGAGTGTTAAGAAACCGTGAATCCCCTTTTCGTCTGTGTTTTGCTGGATGTGATTTTAAGCAGTTTGGCGGAAACAATACGTAAAAAGGCGAAAACGGCACCTGTTTATCAGCAAAAGGGTATCCTGATGAACGGTATTCCCGACAAAAAGTCGCTTTGTTGCAATCATTGAATAAACTTCCGTCATGAATTTTTTCGACACAAGCAATGAACACAACTTTGTATCATGTATTTAAAAAAACGTTTAAACTGAACCAAACTGAGCGCTGAACTTTTGTTTAATTTCATCCATCAATCAAATTTTAATGGGATTATAAACTTTTTTTAACGCACGCAGACGTGAGAATCACGTAATAAGTGCTCTGTGATATTTCGATGTCAAACGATGATTAGACAAAGCTCGTTTTATTTTTCATTGTTTCACACAGATAAAGCTGAAATTGGCCAGATAAAGCAGCTAATCAAGTTTAATATTATTCTATTGAATTTGCAATAAAATTTTTGTTTGCTGAATAATTTTATTCTTTTTGCAAGGTGCACATGTGTTTGATGTTCTGCCAGCGAACGAACAAACGAACGAACCAACACTTTTTTTTAGAGGATTGTGAGAGCATCCAGTATAAAAAAATTTTACGACAAAATTTATTGCTATTTTACAAATTATTGCAACGACAAAACAGACATGAATTTTACAACTTTTGTGGACCAAGGTTGGATGAAATTTTTACATTTTTTGAGGTACAACGAGCCGTAGGATGTCAACGAGTACACTCAATCCAGGGGGAAGTTCGACGACGCCAGCATCCGAATCGGAGGACCACAACTGACCCCATAAAGAAGATGAGTACCACTCCAAAGCATCGGCAAATGACTCCTGGAAGTAGGGAGAATCGACAACGTTGTAGCAGCTGGCGAGGACGTCGTTGACAATTATGTTGCCTGTCGACGTCATCGGGGCGTAGATTCCGCGTCCGGTGACCTTTTCAATGGATTCGATGCGTCGTTCGACGAATGTTTCGGACTCGTCGTCGTGAACAAAAACACAGTCATTTTCAGTGAGTTCTTCCGCGTAGACTTGGTCTTGCAAGGCTAGCGAGGTAGACACTGCAGAGTCGACGTCTACAAACAGGGTACTGTAAAAATTGTGGAGCAAAAGAAAAACAGACTTTGACAGTTTCCACGGAAGATGTAATGCTTTCCGGTGAGTTTGATGACAGGTCCGTTGCTCACGGTGATTTTGTGGAACTCAGCAAGGGTTGAGGGACTGCGATGGAGCCAGGACTCTACCTGCGCGAAACCGGCGTCTTCGGCATTGGATGCGAGTACCCAGTCCCCAACCTTTAGCTGATCCATCCGCTTAGAAGTCCCCGAAGAAAGAGTTACAACGGAATCAGCGGCAAAGCAGTAGAATCCAAATCCCCGAGACTGAACCGGATAATAATAGTAATTTGGATTGGCAGCAGGAGCAACTTGACCGTAAGCCGGCTGCTCCTGATGAGAAACAAAAAAGTGTTCCTGATTAGGATCCGGTTGACCGGAAGGATCAATGTAGTTTTCGGCCGGTGGGGGAACGGCGTAGCTGTCTTCGGGCGACAGCGGTTCTTTGAAAGGAGCGACGTATCGATCGTCGGGGACTTCCGGGCCGTATTGATCATTTTCATCGAGGTCAATTTGTCCGTCATCGTATTCGGCGTACGGTAGGGTAGTTGGTTCTTCCTTCTTTGTGGGAGCAGCTGTGGTCGGTCGATCTGTAACTTCGGCGTGGAGACGCTGGAGGGGATCGGCAATGAGATGGCTCGGGACGGCAAATTGCTTTTTGCCGAAGATGCTGGGATCGGCAGTGTAGCGTCGAGTGGGACAGGATAGGCGGTAAATTGTGACGTTATACGAAAATCTCAAAACAAAAATGTGGATTAAAAAAATTAATAAAAGTCTTAAAAAACTTACGAGCCATCAAGGAAATTATGATACTTGACATCACTGACGTAGTCAAAATATTTTTGATACTCGGAAGGATTTCGCGTGTCAACGATTCCACCGAGCACAATTTGGTTTGGACGAACAATGGCAACTCCACGATTCACAGATGCTTTTTCGAATTCAGACTCGGTTCGGAAGTGACAGGGTGGCTCACCGCACTTGACCTTTGGCTGCCCGGATTCTGAGACTTGGAAACTCACCGGCCATTCAGGATACCTGCAGTACTCCAAAAGTCCATGCGCAAGAGTGACCGAAACAATAATGAGTGCCGCGATCAAGATTTTTGCCATAACAGTAAAGTTAGCTTGATTATTACCTGTCGGCTACGACAAGAATGAGTATTATATTTCCTTGGCTATCCGCTTTTAAGGCAATACCCAAAATGCTTTATTCCCTGAGGGTATTAAAAAATGAATAATTGTTTTGGGAAACCGGTAACAAAGTTCGCAAACTTTTTTGATTATTAAACTTTTTTTGCTGCTTTATCTGGCCAATTTCAGCTTTATCTGTGTGAAACAATGAAAAATAAAACAAGCTTTGTCTAATCATTGTTTGACATCGAAATATCACAGAGCACCTGTTACGTGATTCTCACGTTTGCGTACTTAAAAAAAAGTTTATAATCCCATTAAAATTTGATTGATGGATGAAATTAAACAAAAGTTCAGCGCTCAGTTTGGTTCAGTTTAAACGTTTTTTTTAATACATGATACAAAGATTGCTGATAAACAGGTACTATTTTTGCTTTATTACGTATTCCGCCAACGCATCGCATCGACCGCCAAAATTGCTGTAATAAATATACATCTATCATAGCTTACTGTGCAAATAAATAAATTGCAAAGTTGCGTTTTCTAGTTATGATAACAATAGACCGTAAGGTAAAGCTGTTACCACCGAGGGTCATGCAAAAAGCAAACATAGTGGTTGCAATAAACCTTCAAAGTTATCAGACAATTATTACCAGTAAATGGTAATAAAAACATTAGCTGAAATCTATTTTTTACTTAAAGAATGTCGTTATGAGAAACAAGCTTCATGCAAGGTTTCAGTAGTGTGCAAGATGGCAGATAGAATAACAACATCTCAAAGTACTTTTTAGAATTTCCAGAACTACAGCAACGGTGTTTGAGTTTTTACATAAAACATAGTAAATTATATTCGCGGATACAAAAATTGTACTAATTTTTTTGTTATGAGTTTTTATTGCATGTGAGTTGTGCATGTTCAATTCCAATTTTATTATTGCACGGCATTATTTTCCGGTAGTTTTGGCAAGAACGTCAAAAACATTTACTTAGTTTTTTCAGGTCTTTTTTAAAATTTTTGAATATACAATTTATTTTATTTTATTTTATTTTATTGATTCACACACCGTGACAACTTTTTTTAACTCTGTAGACTATATTTTTTTTGTTTATATACACCTGCTAATAATTTCGTAATATAACCCTTTTACGTAAAGTCGTAAATGTATAATGCTTACACTTTTTATCCTTTCAAAAACACCTTTACCTTTAACTTTCAGTTAGTTTTTGCACAGCCAGGTACTAAATGCCTGAAGACGCATTTATTACGCAGGTCCAACTGTACAAGTATCACAAAGCTAGCACATTTCTGATCCACACCATTGTTCATATCACATTGTCTACCATAATTATTGTACTGTCCACCTACCGAGCTATTCTCATATGGAAAACCAAGATTTTTCATCGCAATATACGGTTTCTCCTTGTCAACGAGAGTCTCGGATGCATCGCCTACGCTCTTGCCAGGATTGTCTGCTGCGTCTGGGAACGCGTTTTTGTCACGAAAAGTTACTCGGTAGTTGAAATGGTTGTCGATTCCTTAACCATGGGTGGCATGTGGTCGATAAGTACTGTTCTACTGGAAAGGTTATACGGTGCCTATTATGTCAAATCCTATGAACGCAAACGTAATGATAAAGTCATTGCGGTCTTGATGTTTGTGCCGGTATGTTTTTTTTCACAATTTTAAATTTATACAATTTATTCATTTTTACGCTAGAAACACTATATATCAGTAGAATTAAGCTTCCGTGTGTTGAAGACGAAGCTGGGCCGTCGGAGGAGAGCCAGAAGGCTGGGGTCCAGGTGCTCCAGATGGTGGGGGTCCAGACGGAGGCGGTGGCGGAGGAGCTCCGGACGGAGGCGGCGGAGGGGGTCCGGACGACTTTGGCGGCGGAGGAGGTCCTGACGGCCGCAGCGGCGGTGGGCCAGGGGGTCCGGAAGGACGAGGTGGCGGAGGGGCTCCAGATGGCGGCGGAGAAGGACTTCCCGCTGGTTTAGCAACGGCGACGGCGAAGAGGCCAAGCACAAGGAGAACTGCGAACAACTTCATCTTGAGTCAAATTGAACACACTTTGGATGTTTTTGGAACTCGCTTTTATACGCATCGACTGCACCTGATCATTTCTAGGACCTCCTAGTCACAAGGGTTTTAAGCGCGGGATCCGTCAGTATCGGAGTGATAAGAAACCGGGAAT
Organism: Turbatrix aceti; assembly: GCA_963969345.1. NCBI lineage: Eukaryota > Metazoa > Nematoda > Chromadorea > Rhabditida > Panagrolaimidae > Turbatrix > Turbatrix aceti. Next base: position 5,292,376 of record OZ017766.1, on the reverse strand, counting down.
CCCCCTTTTCGTCTGTTTTTTTCTTGCGAGTAAGCTCTTTGACGGAAACAGTACGTGGAAAGACGTAAACAGTGCCTGTTTATCAGCAAAAGGTTATCCTGTTGAACGGTATTCCCGATGAAAGGTCGTTTTGTTGCAATAATTGTTTGAACCTTCGTCATGATCTTTTTTGTCACAAACAATAAACACAAGTTTGTACACACATTTTATAGACCTATCGGCAATACTGAATCTTATGTTAGCAACAACTGATTGATGTAAATAAAATATAAACAAAGTTTTCATTTACAGTGGTTCGCTGTCCTGTTTTCGGTAGAATGGCTCGAAATCTTTGGCTTATCCACGGCTGCACTATGGTCGTCCGTTTTTGTGTTTTACAATATATTTTTATCGCTTGTGAGTTAATAACTCTAGTTTCTACATTTTAAACCTCGTTTTAGGGTTTTGTATACATTTTGCGAAAAAGTAAGCAACAATCACGTCAAAAAGATTTTAAAAGCCTATCAGAAAAATTCCAAATGAAAGAAAATATTAAGATGGCAAAAATGATGGCGGCTACTACCTCGTTTCAATGCGTGGGCAACGCGCTTCACTGTTGCTGCTTCTTTTACCTCTTTTTTTACGCATATCAGAGGTACACTCGGTATACTTCCTAAATATATTTCTTATTTTTATATTTTTTAGCAATGCTGCAAAATATTACTCATATCACGAAATAATGATGATCATTACCGAAGTTAAACTAGTCATAGAGCCACTGGTAATGCTTCTTTCGAATAGACGATTTCGGGCAATGTACATAAGTTGTAATTATTTTTTACACAATCAACTTGTAAAATTTTTCAGAATATGCCACACAAAAAAATCTCCAAATTTCATTCATCCGCTACAAGATGAGCAACAAATTTACTTTAGACAATTGCAAAATCAATGGATGGTAAGCGATATCGTAATAATTTCTAATGATTACTTATTTTGTTTTCCAGCAATAACGATCATTCTACAAAGTAAATACAAATCCGAATTTTTTCATTGGAGTACAATTCTGATTTGGATTTTCGGTTTTACTTTTTGGAAGATCGGTAAACATGTCGAGGGAAATATATTTCAAAACATGCTGGTTAGTACGACGAATGTACAATCGACTGTATATACGTACTCCATTGACTATCTGAATTCGTCGAATTACTGTAAAAAAAACTGTGTCTTTTTGATTGACATCAGGTAATTCAGATTGTTTATTTTGTTGCAACAATCAAATGATCAAATTTAGAACTTTTCGTATAGAATTGCCAAAATGTTTTTTCTATATGTTTCACAGGTAGTCAGAGGTTGTTCTGACGAGTCTATACCACGGTCAATAAATAAATACAAAAGACATTTGCAAGAATCCATTATTTTTAGAATGCCATTGTGAAAAACAGGCTTAATGCAGTGAACAAAGGTATGTATGTAAGATATCAGACTGAATAACAAGGTCTAGAAGCAAGCACGTGTTGAAAAACGATGTTTGATTTTTTACTACGCAAAACGGGGGGTTGTAGCGAATACCAAACTTTTGTATTTTACAATCTTTTTTTAGACATTATATGCATAATATCCATTTAACTTACTTACAATGGGTTTCAAAGTCCCATTTAGTAAAAATAGTCATTATTTGTTTTTACCGTAAACCGTATTTTCTCTCGAATAAACAATATTGCGTTGGGATTCAAAAATTAAGACGGATAATTTTCTTGTTTTGACTACGTATACATTGTAATAAAATTATTACCGCGTTAGGTAATGCTATTAATGCATCAGATGTTTACACATTTTGTCCTTAAGAAAACCCATTTTACATTCGATTTTCAGTTTGCTCTGTACAGCCAGGCACATACATCGATGCCTGAACTTGAATTTATTGCAGAAGTACAATTGTACAAGTATCAGCACGTTACATACTTTCTGATCTACACCATTGTTCATATTACGATGTCAATCGTGATTATTCTACTTTCCACCTACCGAGCAACTCTAATATGGAAGACAAAAATTTTTCATCGTAATATACGGTTCCTCCTTGTCAACGAAAGTCTCGGATGCATTGTCTATGGTCTTGCCAGGATTGTGTTTTGCGTCTGGGAAAGAGTTTTCATCTTGAATGCTTACGCGTTAATGGAAATGATTGCTGATGCCCTAACTATGTTTTGCACGTGGTCAACCAGTGCAATTTTACTGGAAAGATTATACGGTACCTATAACGTCAAATCGTATGAGCGCAAGCGAAATGATAAAGTTATCACATTTTTGATTTTTGCGCAGGTGAGTTTAAAAAAAAATTAAATTGAATTTCCGACTTGTTTTTTGCAAATGTTTGGATCCGCACAATTCATTTATTTATCTATACAATACATTCACAAGTTCAAGCCTAAGGGGCTGCCGACGGAGAAGGGCCAGAAGGCTGGGGTCCAGGTGCTCCAGATGGTGGGGGTCCAGACGGAGGCGGCGGCGGAGGAGCTCCGGACGGAGGCGGCGGAGGAGGTCCGGACGACTTTGGCGGCGGAGGAGGTCCTGACGGCCGCGGCGGCGGTGGACCAGGGGGTCCGGAAGGACGAGGTGGCGGAGGGGCTCCAGATGGCGGCGGAGAAGGACTTCCCGCTGGTTTAGCAACGGCGACGGCGAAGAGGCCAAGCACAAGGAGAACTGCGAACAACTTCATCTTGAGTCAAATTGAACACACTTTGGATGTTTTTGGAACTCGCTTTTATACGCGTCGACTGCACCTGATCATTTTTAGGATCTCCTAGTCACAAGGGTTTTAAGCGCGGGATCCGTCAGTATCGGAGTGATAAGAAACCGGGAATCCCCCTTTTCGTCTGTTTTTTTCTTGCGAGTAAGCTCTTTGACGGAAACAGAACGTGAAAAGACGTAAACAGTGCCTGTTTATCAGCAAATGGGTATCCTGGTGAACGGTATTCCCGACGAAAGATCGTTTTGTTGCAATAAGCATTTGAATCTTCGTCATGATCTTTTATGGACACAAACAATAAACTCTGATTTAATTTTGAAAACAAATAAAATTAAATAGAATTAATAAAAAAAATTGTTCATTCTATAATAAATTTTCAGTGGTTTGCAATAGTATGCACAGTTGAATGGCTCCAAATCTTTGGCTTGACAACTGCTTCGCTATGGTCTACCATTTTTGTCCTTTATAATGTTTTGTTATCACTTGTGAGTATTTTATTAATTGCTATAGGTTTCATTATTTTTGACACATTTTTAGGGCTTTGTTTTCATCATGAAAAAAAACAAACAAGAATCACGTCAAAAAATTATTCACAGCCTATCTGAAAAATTTCAAATGAAAGAAAACATCAAGATGGCTGAAATGATGGCCGTGACAACGACGTTCCAATGTGTGAGCAACGTGTTTCAATGTAGCAGCCTTCTTTACCTATTTTTTTACGCTTACATGAAGTAAGTTTTTTTTTCTCTTGAATTTTATGATATTTGATACATGATTTAATTTTTAGAGACGCGGCGGTATATTACTCATGTCATGAAGTTATGATCATTCTCACTGAAATAAAACTGGTCATTGAGCCGCTGGTTATGCTTTTTTCAAACAGAAAATTTCGGGCAATGTGAGTAATATTTATATTTTTTTTCAACGATTCAATTCGATTGTTTCGTTATTTGATACTATTATTTGTTGATTGCAAAATGTACAATCACAATTTTTACACTTTCCAGAATATGCCAAACTAAAAAGTCACTTAACTTTATTCATCCGCAGAAAAATGAACAACAAATTTACTTCAACCAACTACATAGCCAGTGGCTGGTAAGCGATAATGTAATTTTGTAAAACATTATTTTTGTAAATATTACAGAAATAATTTGTAACCAAAAATCGTGCTACAAGTTGCTGCACACAAATTTCTTTTGGGGTTCGAGATTCTTGGAAGAATGGTAAAAGCACACAATCTCGAGAATTGCAAACCTCGATAAAGGTTTCAAAACGACTGCACTCGACAGTAAAAATTGATCCAAATACTGTTATTAAAAATAATTCTTCGTTGTTGAATTTGGTTAGTTTTTTTGTAAAAATATGGATATTTTGTGTATGGAAAACGGAACAAAATAAATAATTTTTAAGATTAATACAAATAAAATTTGCTACAATCGGAATAACCAATAAAGCCAAATAACAGGATCTGTTTGTAAATATAATTTTTATTAGTTTTTTATAAACAGTTATGACAGTCAGTGTAAAGGCAAAATGTAATTATATTATTTAAATCTTGTATTAATCAATTCTAATTTATTTACAAATTTCTATAATTTTAAGAAATGTACTATCGTACTCAAATTAATCCACTTTATGAAGTTTTAAAGACTGTATTATACAAAATACATAGTTCTATCGTTCGAAAAGATAGAAAATTTTTGTTTTTCTATTTTTTATTTATTGATGATGCAGTTTACGGTTCTGGGAACCCCATAGGAATTTTTGTCGCTGTTCTTTGAGATACCTAAAAATATTTATTTCGCAGCCATTAGCATAAACAATTTTTTCAGTTCACTGATGACACATTGGTTATATTTATTTAATGATTACGACAAAAAATTTTACGTTACAAAAAATATACAAAACACCAGGTTCTGTGATGTAAATGTAAATCTAATTTTTTATGATGAGTGTGAACAAATTGCCAGGTTACAAACATGCATGCTCGAGGGACATTATACGTGGCAATTTGCGTATTTTCTGGAAAGTTGAGTCAATTATTCGATATGCAATATGAACGAATTGAGGTTTGGTATCATGTATTTTGGATGACATATCAGTCCGGAGTTCACAGAGATCCCCATTACCGCTAAATACCCGCCACGAGTCCCGCCTATTTCGCCTAATGAGATTTATGTAATCACATCATACAAAAGTTTACTGGGCGACGGGGAGCGCTTTATTGCATCGAATCAACGACATTTGCCCAGTTCAATGACCGAAGACGAATTTTTTGGACTCGTTCATTTGTACAAGTTTCATGAAGGATTTTTCATCTGTTGGGTGCTGACAATCATCGATGTTCTTCTGTCCATACTTGGCATTCTTATATCTGCCTACAGAACGTATCTCGTATGGAAAACCACGATTTTTCATCGAAATATACGATTACTCCTTGTTAACGAGAGTTTGGGTTGCATAGCTTATGGAATGGTTCGCATAACTCTGTCGGCTTACGAACGTCTGGTTATCATTCAAAAATATTCCATCTTTGAATTTACGGTTGATTCATTTTGTTTGTTTCCAATGTGGTCGACTACTGTTATTCTATGGGAACGATTGTATGGCACATTTACGGTGAAATCATACGAGCGAAGTCGAAATGACAAAGTTATGGCGTTTTTTCTTTTTGGACCGGTGAGTTTTTTTGCTTTTTTTTGTGATAGAATTTTTTAAAATTTTCAATAATAACTTTTTTTGCGTTTGGGGCGGCTAGAAATTTTACGTCAGATCCTGTAAATTCAAATTTGATTATATTTTTAAAATAAAATTTTACAGTCTGATCAAAATGCCAGTTTGGTATTTTTTAATGTATCTAAATTTAAGAAAAAAAAAATTTCATAAAAATTTTTTTAGTGGTTCGCAGTTGCGTGCACGATAGAATGGTTCGCTATTTTTGGTCTTACAACATCCGCGCCATGGACCGTAATTTTTCTTATACTAAACATTATACTTTCGTTGGTAAGTTTTTCTTTTACCAAATACCAACAATAATTATCTTGTCTTCAGGGTTTCGTATACGTCAATAAAAAAAACAAAAAGCAAGCTTGTGACAAAAATGTCAAGAGTCTGTCAGAAAAATTTCAAACCAACGAAAACATCCGGATGGCAAAAATGATGATGACGACTACCGTATACCAATGCGGGGGTAATATTTTGCAATGTTTATTTTTTCTCTATTTATTTCTGCATTGCTACATGCTGTGAGTTTCCATATTTATTTTTGTCATATACTTTTTTTTTCAATTTAGAAATGCAAATGAGTACTACTTGGTCCACAGCACGATGCGTATCTTCAACGGAATCAAATTTGTAATCGAGCCATTGATAATGCTTTTTGCTAATAAAAAATTTCGATCTTTGTATGTTTGTTTCTCAAAATAACTTGCAATTGCAGCTAACGACCAAACGTCACAAAATGACGCCTTTTTCAGAATATTCCCAACCAAACAGGTAACTCACTTTTCTCACCCTCAAAAAAGTGAGCAACAAATCTACTTTAATCAATTAAAAAACCAATGGCTGGTAAGCGATAGACTTGTTTTCCTGACATTTGCTACTTTTTGTTTGTTTGCAGATTTGAGTCATGGAATAATGACATTGTCGCCAAACTTAGCGACTTCGCTTTTATTCTATTGATACTAAGAATCGTCGACGGGTGAATTTGTAAACATAAACATTTTTACTGTCTCAAATCAAGATACATCGTTTTCGGCGAAGACGAGCAGACAATTGCCAGCAAAGTCGACCTTCTGCGGCACAGTGGATCTGCGTCGTCGTCGGCGAACAGCTCGCGTGACAACAACTTTGAGCCAGATCGTCCCTCATCTGCCCGGACGCCCGGCATCGGTGCACTCCAGAGATGGCAGATCAGATCACTTTTTGGATCAGATCAGCTCATAGATCAGATCAGATCAGGTCAGATCACAGATAATCCAGATCAGATCACTCGGTATTCAGATCAGATCACAGATAATCTAGATCAGATGACGTGCAATTCAGATCAGATCACAGATAATCCAGATCAGATCACAGATAATTCAGATCAGATCACTAGAAATTTAAAATTTTACAACTTCAAACACGTCCGCATTGCTTGTTTTTTGAAGAATACGATAGTTCTCAACAAAAAAAAATTATATTTCACTTTTCGCGTCGAAACCAGTGTTTTCGGGAACCTGAACCCTAAATTCCGAGATTTTGGGCTGGGTCGAGTAAGATCAGATCAGATCAGATCGCAGATAATCTAGATCAGATCACTGGTATATCAGATCAGATTGCAGATCATCCAGATCAGATCACTGGTATATCAGATCAGATCGCAGATAATCCAGATCAGATCATGAGCAAATGATCTGATCTGCCATCTCTGGTGCACTCAAGATGCGCTCGTTCAACGTCAACCCCCAGGGCAAGGTCATCGACAGCGGCTTCAAGATGAGCGTTGCCGGCATGAGATCGCTGACGCCGAAGCCATCGAAGAATCGCCGAGCTACCTGTCCGGAGATTTGGCTGACCGAAAGCTGTGATGATGGCGGGATTCACCCCGAGCATCGGAGGTTTCGTCTGAGGCTCTATGGCCTGGAGGGTGTCGGAAAGAGATCGATCGTCAATCAGATGAAGTCTAATACTGATAAATATTTTTACTATAAAAATCTAACGTTTTTGTAAAAACCTGTGATTACTGTAAAAAGTTAGCGCAATTACGGTTAAAAAAGTGTGCATTCCCTTGTTGCCAATTTATGTATGTGTAAAAACAATACAAAAAACAATAAAAATTCGATGACATGCATTCACATAGCGACGATACGATTGACTATTGCTTCACAGGATTTGGCAAAACGTCGGCCGCCGCTGACAATTCTGTCGGTAAGCAGCCTTCCGACAGAATCCTGGCTCTTACGCCTCTTTGCCTCTTCTGAGTGCACTTTGGCGATTTCAGTTTGTACTCTTTTGATGATTTCTTTCCACAGAACATCCAGATTCATGGTTAGAAGAGCTGAGATCTCCACAAATCCACATTTGTAAATTTTGGCAAGCATTCTGCCTTCTAAAAATAAATTTTTTTTTATTTTGAAATCCAAAAAAATCGACAAACCCAAAGTTGAAACTTTTCGGTTCCGCTGTAGATCCATTTTATTGGCGATCATAATCGTGGGGTTACCCTTGGATTTTCGGTTGAACAGACGGAAAAGAAGGTGCGCAACGTGGGAAAACGACTGGCGATTGTCGATGGAGTACATCAGAACGTACATCGTTGGCACGTCTGAGAATGGCTCTTTCTGAAAAAAAACTGTTGTTGAACAAAAAAAAGTTGCTCAAATACAAACCTCAAGACCAGAACCGTTGATAAATTCCAGCTCAACTTCGACGTCGTTCATCATGACGTGAATAGTTTCTGAGATGTCGATCTTGTCTTCTAGAGCTGAAATAACAATTTTTACTAAAAATCATCCAAAAAACAAAGAAAAAAAATTAAAACCAACTTTCAGTCAAATTTCCATTGCTCATCGGAAAAATGTCAGCATGCGACTTCATCTGATTGACGATAGATCTCTTTCCGACGCCCTCCAGGCCATAGAGTCTCAGACGAAACCTCCGATGCTCTGGGTGAATCCCGCCATCATCACAGCTTTCGGTCAGCCAAATCTCGGGACAGGTTGCTCGGCGATTCTTCGATGGCTTCGGCGTCAGCGATCTCATGCCGGCAACGCTCATCTTGAAGCCGCTGTCGATGACCTTGCCCTGGGGATTGACGTTGAACGAGCGCATCTTGAGTGCACCGATGCCGGGCGTCCGGGCAGATGAGGGACGATCTGGCTCAAAGTTGTTGTCACGCGAGCTGTTCGCCGACGACGACGCAGATCCACTGTGCCGCAGAAGGTCCACTTTGCCGGCAATTGCCTGTGCGTCTTCGTCAAGCATGATCTGGGAAAGTTTTTTGGTTCGACGATTGTGCTTTCGAACCGGACGGGCGGTGTACGCGTGACGCGGGGTCTGCTGGGTTGGCGAGAGCATGCGGGGGGAGTTTTCCGCGCTGAAATAAATACAAACATTCTATAAAAATATGCTTATGTATTTGGGATTTATTTCGAACATTTTTTGATCAGTTACAAAATTATTAAATTTTTTAGAAATGATAAAAAATAATTTTTCTAAACATGCAAAACCATAAAAAAACAATACAGCAAACATAATTTTCAGACGTCTGTTTGGTTGCCAATGTCGGTCTTCCAAACGTCTTCTTCAATAATGAAGACCAGAAAAAAATTCTTCTTTCTATTAATGACTTCGTTATTCAAACGGAAACTCAGCCAAAACAAAGTTGAAAGAAAAGTCAATTATTTTCTTGCTTTTTGTGGCGGTAATATTTACTTTTTTGCAGCAAAAGGTTTTGGATTTGATTTCATGCACTTGAAATTAATTTTTAAAAACATGGCTTTTTTTCTGGACATATGTTGTCCTGTTGCCTGCGTTCTTAAATCAGGCTTAATTAATAAACTCAATTTATTTATTTGGTGTGTCGCTGTCTATTTGATCAAATTTGAAAAATTAAGCCAGACAGCATCAAAAAAAAAAAAAGAAGACGAAGCATCTGTCTGGTCGATGGTGTAGGGTTGGTGTACTACGACCAGAAAGGGTAATGAAATGTGACGCAGCAGCCGTGGCTACGGCACTCCTTACGAGTCATCCGAGGAAGCAGACTGTTTCGTTATCACAAAAAATTATGAAAAAGTAAAATTTTGAGAATTTTGAAAAATTACGGAAACAAACACCAAAAAAATACAAAAACGTAAAGTTCTACGATTTTTAAAAAATACGGTAGTAGAAAAACCTTGTTATGAATTTTTTTTTAAATTATGACGAAAACAAATTTCTAAAAAATTATGATGCAAAATTTAATTTTGGTTTTTAGTTTTGTAAAATTTTGAAAAAAAATTTTTTTTCGATAAAATAATACGGTATTAAGAATAAATTTTTTTTCATTATGTGAAATTATAAAAAAAGTAAATTTGTATTTTTAAAAAGTTACAGTACAGAAATTAGTCCCCCAAACAAACCTCGAACTCGATGGCGAATAAAACGGTGGAGCAATGTCAAACTCGGAAATCTCGTCCAAATACCGTCCGCTGCCCATGAACATGGGTGAGAGCGTCCGGGGCGACGACACCCTGAGTGCCGGGAGCGAGATCCGTCGATTCGAAGGTTCGCAGGCCTTCATCGTGTAGCCGTAGGGTAGAAGGTGTTCAATATCTCTGGAATAATACGATGCAGACGACATTTTGTGGTGCTGTATATAAACGACTGACAAAAGTACGCGAAAGGCGATTACAAAATATTCATGGCTAATGAAATCTCCTCCTCCTCCTCCTCCTAACATGTTTTTTTCTTCTCTTTCCCCTCTTTTTTTTCATGACGCAAAAGCATAAACACGAATACTAAAAAAAAAGTAGCGCGCAATACATAAGTTTCTATTTTTGAGACCTGATGCCTTTGCGGACGACGTAAATAGCAGTCAAAGGCCAAAGATAAGCTAAATAATAGTATACAAGGCCGAGGCTTCACGCGCGCGTGTGGCAAAGGAATGAATGCTAAATATTTGCTGTTTGTTGTCTCGTTGGATTTTCACGCAAGCAGGGCAGGCAGGCAGGCACGCGAGACGATGGACAGGAGAGATAATGTACCGAAGAGCAGGTTTGTATTACATGCCGCATTTTTATAAATATCAAGATGACCGTTCTTTGGGGTGCAAAGTCTGTTGACGCCGATTTGGTCTTTTGAATGACGGATTTATTTTTTGAACAGAGATTCTCACAACATATACAAAAAGTGCATTCTCTGAAGTTTTGCAAAAAAATGTGCAAAAAATATAAGCACCGGAAAAAATGTCATTTTATAGATAAAAAATTTTTGACAAACAAAAAGTGCATTTTTTAACAAAAAATTAAGCTCAAAAAAAGTACAACAACAAAAACATTTCTAATTTCAAAAAAAAATTTACATTTAAAAAAGATACAATCAACCAAGGAGCACAAAAACTTATCATCTACTCTAATCTTAAAAAAAAAATCCTTGACGTCCTCGAGGACACGGCCGCTACTTTCCCTTGATTAAATAATTTATAATTACGACGAAAAACTTCGGATTGTGGAATTTTCGTCGCCGCCACGACGCACATTGTGATACGAAACTACGAAGAAGCTAAATACTTATTAGGGCACAAATCCCATCCCTCTTTACCCCCCTGTCGCGGCTTTCCCGCGCTCTTTTTGTATCTCGACGTTGAAAAAAATTATATCAAGGAATATGAAATGGCATGGAATAGAAAATCATTTAGTTTTTGTAGGTATGAAATCGCAGACAAAAACAAAAGAAAAATACTTCCGACATTCAGACCAGAAAAAAAAATATTATACAAAACAAAAAAAATGAAAAAAGCTCATTTTCAAATTTTGTACGGCAACCGGGCTTCAAAAACCGGATAAATCGTCTAAAATTCAGACATCTTGGTGACAAGTAATTTTTTAGTATGTCAAACGCAAAAACAACAACAAACAAGCTTTTGGGTTAATTAACAGCCTAGCACGTCGTCAACTGGCTAAAAAACCACCTACCGGTAGAAAAAAAAGGTTTTTTATTTTCTGCCTTTTGTTAGCAGGAACGTAGTAATCGTTGATGTTCACTCCGAAAAAAAACATGTGATCTTATTTAAAATCATCATCAAAAATGCGCTTTACTTTACGATTCTTTTTTGTTTTTGAAATTTTTATTAGCATCGTTTGTGTGAAAATTCTACATTTTTGCTGGATAACAAAAAAATTTATGAACATTTTTTAGTTTACGAAGCCAGTTATCACTTTTTTTTATGTCGCCGATAAATTCTAAAAACTGAGGTTTTTCGAAAGAAAAAACTAAATTGAAAAATTGAAAATTGCAAAATAAAAAAACTAGAAAAAAAATGAAAAGAATTTTATCATACAAACACGTTTTTCCGTGTAAAACCAGACATTTTATAGGTACTCGATATTTTTTTTTTTAACCAGTTTAACGGGGGAGTGCGTAACAAACCAGGTAACAACATTATCCGTTTTAGGCCCAATAATTAGTTTTCTATGCGTAGGAAAAACTAATTTGTTGCTTAACAAAATTTAGGTATCCCATCGGTCAAAAATATCAAAAACACAATGTTTTTTTGCGTTTTTTATAAAAAATAGATTTGTAAAAAACAATTACAATGTACGAAAATCGAAGCGTGCATAACGCTTGAGCTTTTGAACGCGACATTACTTCCTCCATCGTTCCACATTTTTTTCTGAAGTAGACGGAAATTCGGTGTCAACTGTCAGTACAACTTTCACGTACTCACGTCAAAAAAACAGAACAAATGTAAAAAAAAGAAGGCATGAAATTTTATTTAAGAAATGCACATTGTTTATTTATTTTTAAATATTTTGAGTAGAAAAATTTCAAAAGTAAAAAATTTCGATGGACCGCCGCTGCTCTATTTATTAATTTAAAAAACAGCTGGCCGACAGACAACGGACAGTTCACATTTTTCAACCCGTAAACAAGTCAAAGAGCGGTAGCATATTTTTTGTTGATGAATAAAAAAATCTCTGACAACAAACCCAAAATCCTAAAAAAACCCAGTATGTTAGAAATATTGTGTTCTAGCGTTCGAAAAAAATGTTTGTGTAAACATAGGGATTGTCAAAACATAATTACACATTTCTTCCAGTGCAGTAAAAATGGTTGGAGATCAAACAACGGACGAGTTAGCAGGAAAAAGAAGAAGCAGCTCGAAGAATGAATGCAAGACAGATTGGTCGCCGCCGCGGCGGAAAAACAACTGACCACCATTTATTCATTGTTGTGTGTGTGCAAAACGTTCTCCGCTATTTTTTGCCTACCAAAAAAATGATTGAGTCCAAAGATTATTTACCCAAAAAATCCTAGCGGACACCAGCTTTCGTAACTTTTTTTTGAGGCATTTGGATAAAATTTGGAAGCGATTTTGATCTGTAATTCGCGAAAAAAAATTTTTTTCAGGTGACACAAATTTTAGCAAAATAAACTGTTGGTTGTAAAAATTTTATGAAGTTACAAAATATTTTTTTCTTCCTATCACAGACATAATCATGTCAAAATTTAAAAAGCAAATAAATTTAATTTGCATTTTATGCAGAAACGCACTTTCAATTTTTTTACAAAACTTGTTTTGTCAGATCGTTGCAAAAATTGCTAATTGAAAAATAAATAAAAACAACTTTAAAAATATTTTTTTATTTAAAAAAAAATTAGATCCGATAAATTGAAAAAAACATGCAAAGTTACGACTTCAGCCAAATTTATTCTTGTGTGGTCATCAAAAAGTAAAGTATGCCGCGGCGTGTGGCCGGCGACATTGCTGGCGGCCATGTGCTATTTTCTCTACAACGTCACAATACGGCGCTATTTTTAGCCCCTAATAAGAAATGACGAGCCCAGCCTTGGCTGAATGACCATCAATGGTCACAACCAGGCGAAGAATCAACTATTTATGGATGACGCTCTGGGAAAGGCGCCAAAGCCTGCTCTCCTCGTTAACGGCATTCCGTCCAGTGAAACAAAAGTCATCCAGTGAAACAAAACTCAATTTTGGACGATGACGTCGAACATCCCGAACAATGGTCCCAAAAAATGTGTAACGTTTTTTTTAACATTACACATTTTCTGCTTTTTTAAACGTATAAAAAACATACAAATCGTATCGTAAAATATAATGGGAAAAAGTAAATGTGTTTTCTCAGCGTTGTCCATTCCATCCGAACGCCAGAAGGAACTCGGACGACAAATGGGTGCAATACTCTTAGATACATATTTGAACAACCCATCCACAGTTGGGATGGGCGACCGGAGCAAAGTTATGAAATTACGTCACATCCAGGGTCTTTTCTCACGAGAAAAGAAAAAAATTTAAAAACGCATTAAAAAAAAGAAAAAATGACGCAGCTGTCTTCGACGTGCCTGGCACCCGGGTAAAATCGTACTAAAAATAAACATGCACTTGCTAAAATTAGTTATCAAAAGGAAGAATAATTTTTTTTCTTTTTTTACGCTTTCGTAGACGACAGCCACGGCAAGGGAATCTTCGTTGGTGCAATCGTGGGAAGAAGAGACGGAAATGTATGGCACAAGGCTCAAATAAATACGGTGTTGCTATATTTGTATGCATAGTAAGATTTATGTAAGTCGGGGAAGAAGACCTTTATTATGGAAGCCTAGTTGGGACAACCACGGCAATGTGTTCGTTCGGGAATGCATATTTTGGGTTTCGAAAAAAATATAAAAAGAACAAAACTAAAAAATAAAAAGATTATCAAAGCGGATAATTTTTTTATAAAATTATACATAAAAACTATTTTTAGTAAGTAAACTTCAAAATAATTTATTTTGGATGCGAATATTTATTTGACGTACGTAAAAATTTTTTTTTAAATGAAATAAAAAATTAAAAAAATAAAAATTTGCAAAAAAACGGTTCTCAAAAAATATTTCCAGGGAAAAAATTTCAAAAACGTAACCAGTGATGCTTGTGTGCCTCAGACTACTACCACCACCTACCAGTAATATGTATACATACATATTTACTACTGCTACTATACTCATTGTCCCCCCACCCTGATGTCTGACACAACAAAAAAACTTTCACCATTGTGTGTGTAAAAAACTTTGTTTTCTATTGTTGAAATTTTTTTATTGTGGAAAAGGACGAATACAAGCTGGATAATGTTGGAAAGGAAGCAAGGGTTGCGATGCCAAAAAAATAAATTTGCTTTGTAAATATGTTTTTTTAAAACCTTTGGAAACACATGGAAACAATTTCGGGAATTTTTATTGCGCTAAATAAATATGTAAAGTACCACTTGATGGGGATTTGTGAGGGAAGAAATCCAGATGAAAAAAAAAACAGATTGGAGAACAAAACAACAAAAAAATAACGAAAAAATGAGCAGTACGGTAAGGAAAATAAAAATGAGTTTTTCTGTAAAATTCGATTTTTGAATTTAAAAATGCTCTGAAAAAAAATGGATTTCAAAAACAGCGCAAGGGGTTAAAATTGCGTGCGAAAACGAATAAAAACAGACCGTAAAAGCAGGTTACAAAAATTATGTACTCTTTTTTAGTAATGCGTCGTAGGAGATGGCGACAATTTTCTCAAACCCCAGTAATTTTATACTGCGTTGAGAACAATGTTTGCCGCATCCAAGGACTGATTTCAAAAACTTTCTCCGTCTCTGACTCCATTTGAGTCCAAACTATACATTTCTCACTGTTGAAAGAAAATTCGAGAACCAAAAAATTTGATCTAAATTTTTATAGTGACGCAGAGTTTTCCAGTTGACTGCCCGAAGAGTTTTCCGAGTCGAACATGACTTTGAAATCCTGGTAAACAGGCAAATTGTAAACAAATTTTCCAAATTACGCCAACAATTTTTTTTATTCCAAAATGGCAGCAAAAATGTTTGCGTCGTCGTTAAACGTTCATCATCGAAGGTCATCCCCGCATAAATTACTTTTGCAGCGG
This sequence comes from Turbatrix aceti, assembly GCA_963969345.1. Taxonomy (NCBI): domain Eukaryota; kingdom Metazoa; phylum Nematoda; class Chromadorea; order Rhabditida; family Panagrolaimidae; genus Turbatrix; species Turbatrix aceti. The sequence goes on along the minus strand of OZ017766.1, from coordinate 5,277,032 downwards.
GGAGGAAAACTGAATGAATAAGTTTACGGTAAAAACTATTTTTGGAAATTTTAGAGAACGCAAAAAGTCTAAATATGGTAATGAAAGCTTCGGACCTTTCGAAAAAATAACATTTACGCATCGTGCATGCGTACACACGATTTGTGAGGCGCCATATATTTGTGAGACGTCGTATGGTCTGGTAAACAAAATAATAAGTTGTTTTTTTTTGAGTCCAGGGGATGGATGACAGCTGACCAACGGATAAACTATTCAAATATATACGAGCAAAAAAAAGAAATTCAGACTAGACGATTCAATTTGGGGAATTTTGGGGCTCGTGCCAAATGGGTCGGTCGGGTCATTGTAGCTATCGAATCGGATTTCTCAGCAAACAAAAAAAACAATTTGGAGCCACGAAAATCCAATCTGGAATGATTTGGAATTTTAACGCTGTTTTAACATTTAAAAATTGTTTTTTAGTCGTTTCAGTTTTTTTTCAAATTGCAAAAAACCAAAAATTTTAAAAAGTCAAAAATTAATTTTTGTTTTTCGCAGACTCGAAAAACAGCCGGCGTCTAGCCATTTTTGACGTGTCTAATCATGCATGGCACGTGTTTGTGTCTGCAACAGGCCATTGTCCATCCGTCTTAATCCAGGGACGTCACAATTTCGCTAATGTGTATGTACTTTTCTGGCGCCAGAAAAAATATGGAAAGAAAAATATTGAAATCAAAAAACAACGGCTAAGACTGAATTTTTTTACGATACAGTAATCGTAAATATTAATATTTTGAAACAAAAAAATCAAAATCAAAAGAACATCTACAAAATTCGTTCAACAGGTGAAATAAAAAACATAACAGTCAAAATACACACAAAAAATATTCTCATGTTAAACAGGAATTAAATTTCACAACTTTTTTTTTTATTAAATAAATTCGGCATTAAATTCAGCGTTAAAAAGCATGGTTCCA
>OZ017766.1:5246725-5275876 GCA_963969345.1 Turbatrix aceti | reverse complement strand
TTACCTCTCTATATAGTAAGGTGTTTTTACAAAGACACAATTTTAATTTTACGGTATGTATATTCGATAAAATCCAAATTTTACGCTGATAACGGTTTGGCGGGCCATTAGGTCCGGAGCCATTGATTTGAAAAAGATAATGCACGCTTTATCATAATTGTCAAAATAGTCAATGGCGAAAGCGCGATAGAGGGAGGAGGCGGCGCGCAGGGTCAAGTGGGTGAGTGTGAGCGAGCGAGCGATAGCGCAAGGACGATTGCGTAAGACAAAAAAATGATTCTGTTAAATTAATTTTAAAAATGTTGAAAAAAATATTTTTGAATTCCTCGGAAATAGGCAATCATAATGATGGGTCATTTGACAATCAAAAATCAAAAATGAACAAATTTGAATTTTTGATTTTAAAAAAAATAATTTTTGCTAGATACTGGGGTAGGGGCAAATGTGATATCAATAGCATTGACATTTTTTGCTGCGTATGAAAAACATTTTTTCAACATTTTAAAAATTAATTTGAATAATTCAATTTTTTGATCTCTCAGAAAATGAAATCCATGGTGATTGGGCGGACCAGACAGCGGGTGCAGAGACGGACGGCGCACATGCCATCAGTCGAGAGAACCGCAACGGCGGTGACAGTGGGCGATTGGGTGATGGCGAAAGATGGCAAAACAAGAGATTGTTGTTATTAATTTTGATGATTTATGTATCACATAATTTTATGATTTTTGTTAAATTGCTATTTTTCCTGGGCCCCAGTGTTAGTGTTAGTACATATTCTTTGAATATTTTTTTGTGTTTGGTGTTATGCTTTGAAACGGGTCAATAAGCGATTGCAGCGGGCGAGGATTTATTAGGCGATGGCGAAAGATGCGCGATATTGAAAAGCAACATTATTACTTATGTTTTACAAAAGCGTCAAACAAATTACATGGGGCCCCAAAGGGGCCCCCATTGTATTTATGTATTCCAATATTTTTAAAGCGGGTCAAAAAACGATTATATGTATTTGATCTGATTTTGATAATATGCAAATTATCGGTTATTCTAAAAGATAATAACAAAAAATAATTATTTTCTATCGGTAAAATTATGATCGGCAAAAGATAAACGAAAAACGGGCAAAAAGAAAATAAACAACAAAACGATAAACGATCCTTTTCGATTTTACGATCCTTCTGATCCTTCCTTGATACCTTTACCTTGCCTTCCCCTTCCTTCCTTTTCCCTTCCTGGGGCCCCCGTAGGGGGCCCCCCCTTTAGCCTTGTTACCTCTTTATATAGTAAGGTGTTTCTGCAAGGACACAATTTTAATTTTACGTTATGTATATTCGATAAAATCCAAATTTTACGCTATCAACGATCTCATAAACCATTAGGTCCGGAGGCATTCATTTGAAAAAGATAATGCGCGCTTTTTCATAATTGTCAAAATTTTGTCATCAAAAATGGCGAAAGCGCGATAGAGGGAGGAGGCGGCGCGCAGGGTCAAGTGGGTGAGTGTGAGCGAGCGAGCGATAGCGCAAGGACGATTGCGTAAGACAAAAAAATGATTCTGTTAAATTAATTTTAAAAATGTTGAAAAAAATATTTTTGAATTCCTCGGAAATAGGCAATCATAATGATGGGTCATTTGACAATCAAAAATCAAACATGAACAAATTTGAATTTTTGGTTTACAAAAAAATAATTTGTGCCAGTAACTGGGGTAGGGGCAAATGTGATATCAATAGCATTGCCATTTTTTGCTGAAGATGAAAAACATTTTTTCAACATTTTAAAAATTAATTTGAATAATTCAATTTTTTGATCTCTCAGAAAATGAAATCCATGGTGTGGGGGCGGACCAGACAGCGGGTGCAGAGACGGACGGCGCCGCACATGCCATCAGTCGAGAGAACCGCAACGGCGGTGACAGTGGGCGATTGGGTGATGGCGAAAGATGGCAAAACAAGAGATTGTTGTTATTAATTTTGATTCATGTATCATAATTTTATGATTTTTGTTAAATTGCTATTTTTCCTAGCCCCCAGTGTTTTAAAGCGGGTGAAAAAACGATTATATGTATTTGATTTGATTTCGATAATATGCAAATCGTCGGTTATTCTAAAAGATAATAACAAAAAATAATTATTTTCTATCGGTAGAATTATGATCGGCAAAAGATAAACGAAAAACGGGCAAAAAGAAAATAAACAACAAAACGATAGACGATCCTTTTCGATTTTACGATCCTTCTGATCCTTCCTTGATACCTTTACCTTGCCTTACCTTGCCTTCCCCTTCCTTCCTTTTCCCTTCCTGGGGCCCCCGTAGGGGGCCCCCCTTTAGCCTTGTTACCTCTCTATATAGTAAGGTGTTTTTACAAAGACACAATTTTAATTTTACGGTATGTATATTCGATAAAATCCAAATTTTACGCTGATAACGGTTTGGCGGGCCATTAGGTCCGGAGCCATTGATTTGAAAAAGATAATGCACGCTTTATCATAATTGTCAAAATAGTCAATGGCGAAAGCGCGATAGAGGGAGGAGGCGGCGCGCAGGGTCAAGTGGGTGAGTGTGAGCGAGCGAGCGATAGCGCAAGGACGATTGCGTAAGACAAAAAAATGATTCTGTTAAATTAATTTTAAAAATGTTGAAAAAAATATTTTTGAATTCCTCGGAAATAGGCAATCATAATGATGGGTCATTTGACAATCAAAAATCAAAAATGAACAAATTTGAATTTTTGATTTAAAAAAAAATAATTTTTGCTAGATACTGGGGTAGGGGCAAATGTGATATCAATAGCATTGACATTTTTTGCTGCGTATGAAAAACATTTTTTCAACATTTTAAAAATTAATTTGAATAATTCAATTTTTTGATCTCTCAGAAAATGAAATCCATGGTGAGTGGGCGGAACAGACAGCGGGTGCAGAGACGGACGGCGCACATGCCATCAGTCGAGAGAACCGCAACGGCGGTGACAGTGGGCGATTGGGTGATGGCGAAAGATGGCAAAACAAGAGATTGTTGTTATTAATTTTGATGATTTATGTATCACATAATTTTATGATTTTTGTTAAATTGCTATTTTTCCTGGGCCCCAGTGTTAGTGTTAGTACATATTCTTTGAATATTTTTTTGTGTTTGGTGTTATGCTTTGAAACGGGTCAATAAGCGATTGCAGCGGGCGAGGATTTATTAGGCGATGGCGAAAGATGCGCGATATTGAAAAGCAACATTATTACTTATGTTTTACAAAAGCGTCAAACAAATTACATGGGGCCCCAAAGGGGCCCCCATTGTATTTATGTATTCCAATATTTTTAAAGCGGGTCAAAAAACGATTATCTGATTTTGATAATATGCAAATTATCGGTTATTCTAAAAGATAATAACAAAAAATAATTATTTTCTATCGGTAAAATTATGATCGGCAAAAGATAAACGAAAAACGGGCAAAAAGAAAATAAACAACAAAACTATAAACGATCCTTTTCGATTTTACGATCCTTCTGATCCTTCCTTGATACCTTTACCTTGCCTTCCCCTTCCTTCCTTTTCCCTTCCTGGGGCCCCCGTAGGGGGCCCCCCTTTAGCCTTGTCATTTTTTAAAAACACTGAAAAAAATCTGAAATCAGGAAGTGGAGTGCAATCCCGCGCTCGACTTTTGCAGCTATAAAGCTTTCAGTCAGCCGGCGCCTAAACCCGAAAGTGTCAGTCAGTGGATAATGTTTTCAGGGAACAAAAAAATAAAGCTGGAGTGAAATGGTGTATATTTCACTCCAGTCAGTCAGAGTCAAGTCACAAAAGTTCATAACAGAAAAAAAATACATTTAATACAATGGAAGAAAGCTTTTTTTTGTTTGCAGTTGGTTTTTTTGGAGGACTCTGCGCCTTTGTTTGAACCCAAACACAAAAACACAGAAGCCGAGGCGAAACAATGCTTAGCATGTATGTACATAATCTTGGTTGATGTTGGCTGCAAGTTTGAGTTTTTTTGGGGTACAAACATTTTTTTTTGGGTTCAAAAGAAGGGATCAGACATCGGGAATATCAAATGATGTCAAAAAAGTTTTTTGGCACCTGGTTTTACGATTGCAAAAAATCTGGCATGTCAGGAAACAATTTTGAAATTTTTTTCACTCGACCCGGCTTCAAATACATATTTATGTGCATGCCCGAAATAAAAAACTTTGACGGAAGCTGATGTGCTTAACACCCGTCTAACAACTTCCCTTTCCACGCCATTTAGGGTCACGTATTCACACTTTTCCCATTTTTCCTTCAAATACATAATTCAGAGTATCCTAGGATAAGTGGACCAAATTTGTGACACTTTATTTGTCTGCTTGACTGCTCCGAGCCCAGCTAAAGTAAGTAAACGGAACGCTGGCTTCCTGTTAGAAATCCCAGCTATTCCAAGCACATTAGAGTTCAACTGGCGTTAGAATGACCTAGTAGATTTTTTGTTAACCGGACCAAAACAAAACAAAAAGATTTGAACATTGCGTGACATTTTCTGTCCACGCGAACCAAAAAAAATCGGGTAAACAGTTTTTTGAGGAAATGGGTGTTCCCGGTCTGTCATGGGATAAAAAAGAGAATTCGTGAAAAAGAGAAGGAGGACTGGGAAGGGATAAAAATAGAAAAAAAAAAGAAAATTTAGATTTATCCGCGTGTAGGTGATTTATTTGCACTTCATTATTGACAGTCAGCAAAGTGATTAAAATAAGTTTATGACACTGACTGCACTTAAAAATCACGGATCATAAAAGATCGAGGCGAAAAAAAACCTTGGTTGAGCCCGAAAATCCAAAAATCGAGCAACGTCTTGCTCACCATTTTTTTTTGTTTTACCGTTTCCGTGCCCAATTCCGCCATGGAAACGCGCTGAACAATAAAAACTGAATGTACATTTCCATTGGAAACAAAAAAATAAATCAAAGTGCATTCATGTACGAAAAAATATTTTTTTAATAAAATGCAAGTTTCGGGTGCCCTTTTAGGGAAAAAAGACATTTGGGGGAAGAAAAAAAGTGATGTCTGGCAACCACAAAAAAACCATGGAAACAAAAAAAAAAAAAAAAAAAAAATCGGTGTAAACTACCGTATTTTTATTTGTCAATTATTTGCAAACACAAAAACACATTTGTGTGCACGCATAAAATCAGTATTGAATTCGATTTTATTCGTTTCGCTTTCGTAACAAACTAAAATAAGACAAAAAAATGGAAATCAAAAATAATAGATGGCAAAATAAATATTCAGATATTGAAAAATGTGTAAAGTGTAAAAATCAATCAAAAAAGCATTACTACGGCCGCAGACATTCATCTGCATCTTTTTCCTCATCGGTATAATGACCGGAATTCGCGCTCTTCGTTTGCTTCTTTTTGCCTTGCCGAACCGGAGGCAACGTCTCCGAATTCTTCATGGCTTCGGAAGTGACGACGCGCGTTGGGCCAGCTGTCTTCGAGGCACAGCCAAAGCGCGCACGGATGGCTTTGAGGTCCTCTTCAGACGGCTGAGCCGACTCAGTTTCACGGGTCCCGGGTGCCGGGAATCGGTTGATGACTTGAGCTGGCGGACGCGGACGAGCCGGTTCAATTTCACTGCTAGAATCCTGGGAGCGAGTCGGAGCAAACTGATTCGAGTTGCGGACTGGAGTTGGCGGACAAGGCTTTATGGGAATGACTTTCGGGCCCTCTTCGGGCAGATGAGACGGCCCAGTTTCGCTGTTGGTTGCATTCTCAGTGCAGGCAGAAGCAACCGGCGGCTGCTGGAGAACAGCAGAAGTCTCGGTGTGAGTCAAGGCTGACTGATCCCGGTCGCGGGCTGGAGGATGCGAACGAGCCGGCTCAGTTTCACTGCTGGGATCCGGGGTGCGGGTGGCGGCTTGGTCATCGGACGGCTGCTGAGGAATAGCAGGATTCTGGGTGAGAGTCTTGGCGAACTGCACCCAGTTGCGGAACGGAGTTGGCGAGCGCGGTTTTTCCGGGTCATCTTTGGGCAGGTGAGCCGGATCAGTTTCGCTGTTGGCAGCGACCGGCGGCGGCTGAGGGACAGCAGGATTCTGGGTGCGGATTGGAGCTGACTGGATCCAGTTACGCATTGGAGTTCGTGGACGCGGCTCAGTTTCACTGCTAGAATCCTGGGAGCGAGTCGGTGCGGACTGATTCGAGTTGCGGACTGGCGTTGGCGGACGCGTCGTTTGAACCACGGCTTTCGAATCTTCTTCAGACTGATGAACTGGATCACTTTCGCGGTGAGAATCCTGGGTGCGTGTACCAGCGACCGGCGACTGCTGAGGGACAGCAGGAGACTGGATGCAGGTCGGAGCGGACTGGTTCGAGTTGCAGATCGGAGTTGGCGGACGCGTCGTTTGGACCATGACTTTCGGATCTTCTTCAGGCAGATGAACCGGCTCAGTTTTGCGGTGAGAATCCGGGGCTTGGTCATCGGACGGCTGCTGGGGGACAGCAGAATTTTGGGTGCGAGTCGGAGCGGACTGGTTCCATTTGCGGATGGCAGTTGGCGGATGCGGACGAGCCGGCTCAGGTTTCTGGGCGCGATTCGGAGTGGTCTGCACCCAGTTGCGGATTGAAGTTGGCGGACGCGCCGTTTGAACTTTTGAGTCCTCTCCAGGCTGATGGGCTGGATCACTTTCGCGGTGAGAAACCTGGGTGCGTGTACCAGTGACCGACGGCTGCTGAGAGACAGCAGGAGACTGGGTGCGGGTCGGGGCGGACTGGATCCAGTTCCGCATTGGAGTTCGTGGACGCGGACGAGTCAGCTCAGTTTCACTGCTAGAATCCTGGGTACGAGCCGAAACTGACTGACCCCGATTGCGAAATGGAGTTGCCACGAAAGCCGGCTCACTTTTGCGGTGAGAATCCGGGGTGCGGGTCGGAGCAGGCCGGTCCCAGTCACGGACCGGAGCTGGATCTGACGGATGAGTTGAGTTTTGATCAGAATGAGACCGAGAAGACTGACCCGAAGAGAGCTCATGGCGCTGAGCACTGCGCTCCTCCTTCACCTGAGCAACAAATTCTGTAATCAATCAAAAACATCAAATAACAACAAAAATAACAATAAAGACTAACCATGAGCATGTTCACGATAAAGTTTGTAAAAGGAATGGAACCAAACCCAGTAGGCACTGACCGGACTTTCCTTATCCCCGGATTCTTGACGGAAAAGCATGATATGCGGTGTAAAGTACATCAGGACGACGTCTTCCAGGCACTTGTTGTTGAAATACTTGTACAACTCCTGAAAACGCAAAAAACATTGGCCTAACATAAGAAATACAAAATAAAAATAAAAGTACATACGAATTTATCGAGGTCCACGCCGTGGAATTCCTTGTATTCTTTCTCGAGCCGCTCCGTGGGCATGAACAAGTTGGTGATATCATCGTGAATTCTGAAAGCGTTGTCGGCAGCTGCGAGAATACGCTGAACGCCCTGAAAAAGCAGTTATCCATGAAAACATACAGAAAAAGTAAAAGACTCACAATCTTGACCGACGTCTCGATGTAATCCGTGGGAGGGGTGTAAGACACGTCTTCCATGACAACCAATATAGTGAAGAAACAATTATACTGAAAAAAAAGAATTAGAAAGATGAAAAACGAAAACAACCAACAAAAAGTTCGTTTGATAAGAAAATAAGAACGGAAGAAGCGAAAAGGAGAAGAAACGACACAAAAACAACGGTAGAAGTAACGATAAAAATTTTATCACTGCGAGACCCTCAGCGAACGTAACTCCAGCGAAGGCATACGATATCACGTTTGATAACACAGGCCAGTCCAAATGCACGGATACTCTGCAAAAATGCACTGATGCGCTGATGTTTTCTGTTGTTGTTTATGTTGTGTCGGGCCGCATTTTATCCGCGCGCTTTTGCTGTGTATCCGTGCGGTTAACGCGTTTGCACGGATACTATTGCAAACCGCACGGATACAGATGTATGCGAACATAAAGTTTTCTTTTTCGAATTCCGTTAGCGTTTTTTTTTCTCGTTGCATGTTTTATATCCATAATTGGCATAAAGGTAACAATTTTGCTCACATCAGTGCCTATCGTTTTGATATATGTTTTCACTGTTTTCCCCCTTCCCTCCTCCTCTTTAACTATCGATCGCGTTATTTTTCCGTTTTTTCACGGCGTTAGTTTTTTCTCCTATTTTTATATGTATATATATATTGCTTTTTTTCAGCTTCAGATCAGTGAACCGTTGCAGTTCAGTTCTGTCTATGGGGAGAAAAAGATTGTGGTCCGCTGTTCCTGCCAGTGTTATATACAAGAAGAAATTCCCACGTATTCCAGACGCCAGGGATCTTTCGCAGGACGATGACGAAACTTCGACTACTATCGAAAGCGGCGATAAATTAAGTGAGTTTTTTAAAAATAATACCCTAATGAAAAAATCGGAATGATTTGTGTAAAATAGACTGTCCATTTATTTATACGGCAATTTTGGGGCTATTTTATTCGTTCGCTGCCAAATTTTGTTCAATGTCGAGGACGGGAGTCTGGCAGCTATCTCCGGGGAATAGGTGGGGGGGGGGTGGGATTAATATCTGCTTACAAGGAAAGTTTTAGGCAACGTTTTGGAAGTTAAAATCATGTTTTTGGTGTGTTTTTCTTCATTTAAAATGATTTTTTCCCATGCAAAATCAACTTTTTGCATAACTTGATGTGATTTTAAATGCCCTGCTCTACTATTGCCAGTCATTGCTTTCTCGTCTTCTCGCGGACTCCTATTTCACCGGTCTTTGTCTGTTTCCTGCGATGGCATCCCAGAGCAAAGTCGACAATCCCATTTCAGCGCCCGCCGGAGGCGACGCAGCTGCTGCGAGCCATGCTGCGCTCTACCAGATGGAATACAGCAAGAAGTTTGTCATCGTCGCCGATTCGCTGTTTCGCACGTTCAAGGAACGTAACCGGGAGGTCGTCGGCGTCATGGTCTATCCCAACGACAGCAACGTCCACAGCGTCGACGTCGTGTCCAAGTTGGTTTCGGATTTTGTGCCTATTTTTTGTAAACTCCCATTTCAGGGCCGAAATCCGAGACTACGCGTCCAACGTCCTCAAGTACAACTCGCGGGATGCGACGCATGTTCTCTCCTTCGGCTACGATGCCCTGACCTTCAGAGCCGCCGAGGACGTCAACCAAATCGCTGTCAACATCCGAACCGCTCTCAACGAAGCCGCTAAGAAGATCCGTTTTCACGGCATCGATCTTTGGTTCCTGACCGTCCCCGAGATCGGCGACTTTGCGGACAAGTTCAAGCAATTCAACGATTTTTTCCGAAGTGCGGGAGATAGTGGTCAACTGTGAGTTGCTTTCCGCTTTCGTTTAAAAAAATTTTCGTAATAAAATATTAGAACAAGGCTAAAGGGGGGGGCCCCCTTCGGGGGCCCCAGGAAGGGAAAAGGAAGGAAGGGGAAGGCAAGGCAAGGTAAAGGTATCAAGGAAGGATCAGAAGGATCGTAAAATCGAAAAGGATCGTCTATCGTTTTGTTGTTTATTTTCTTTTTGCCCGTTTTTCGATTATCTTTTGCCGATCATGATTTTACCGATAGAAAATAATTATTTTTTGTTATTATCTTTTAGAATAACCGACGATTTGCATATTATCAAAATCAAATCAAATACATATAATCGTTTTTTGACCCGCTTTCAAATTTAAAAATATTGGAATATATAAATATAATGGGGGCCCCTTCGGGGCCCCATATAATTTGTTTTGCGCTTTTATAAAATATAAGTAATAATGTTGCTTTTCAATATCGCGCATCTTTCGCCATCGCCTAATAAATCCTCGCCCGCTGCAACCGCTTATTGACCCGTTTCAAAGCATAACACCAAACACAAAAAAATATTCAAAGAATATGTACTAACACTAACACTGGGGGCTAGGAAAAATAGCAATTCAACAAAAATCATAAAATTATGATACATAAATCAAAATTAATAACAACAATCACTTGTTTTGCCATCTTTCGCCATCACCCAATCGCCCACTGTCACCGCCGTTGCGGTTCTCTCGACTGATGGCATGTGCGGCGCCGTCCGTCTCTGCACCCGCTGTCTGGTCCGCCCACTCACCATGGATTTCATTTTCTGAGAGATCAAAAAATTGAATTATTCAAATTAATTTTTAAAAAGTTGAAAAAATGTTTTTCATACTCAGCAAAAAATGGCAATGCTATTGATATCACATTTGCCCCTACCCCAGTTACTGGCACAAATTATTTTTTTGTAAACCAAAAATTCAAATTTGTTCATGTTTGATTATTGATCGTCAAATGACCCATCATTATGATTGCCTATTTCCGAGGAATTCAAAAATATTTTTTTTCAACATTTTTAAAATTAATTTAACAGAATCATTTTTTTGTCTTACGCAATCGTCCTTGCGCTATCGCTCGCTCGCTCACACTCACCCACTTGACCCTGCGCCGCCTCCTCCCTCCATCGCGCTTTCGCCATTGACTATTTTGACAATTATGATAAAGCGTGCATTATCTTTTTCAAATCAATGGCTCCGGACCTAATGGCCCGCCAAACCGTTATCAGCGTAAAATTTGGATTTTATCGAATATACATACCGTAAAATTAAAATTGTGTCTTTGCACAAACATCCTACTATAAGAAAGAAGAATTTTTTGCTATTTCAATTTTTTTTAATAAAAAATGTGACTTTTTTGCTTTTTCGAAAATTAAATTTTTTTTATAAAAAATTCTTTTTTTTACTAGATGGTACTTGTTTTTCTACAGGAACGTCTCGCTGTTTGACTTCGCTCAGTTGCTGCATACTCGTCCGAAGACGACCGAACCGGAGCGATTCCGCATGCTTCTGTCGTTTTTCGAGCAGAGGAAGCAGCTCGTCCTGCTACCTCCTCTCCCGCCCCTCGAATCCTTCGTCGTCAAGCCCGACCCTCCCAAGACAGGCGAATCTGCTGATTGACTTCGTCGTCGCCTAAGTTTTCGCGCGTTTTTTTGAGTTTAAATAAAAAATTTGATTCTTTGATCAAATTTTCCGTCGCCGAAATTGTAAAAATGTTTTTTCATGAAAAAATATTTTTCTCAAATTTTTTTTGTTTCAAATATTTTTAGAGTAAAAATGTCCAATTCCTCTCACTAGCATCAACAACTGTATTACGAGGAAAGCTACGCGAGACAAATAAAAGAAATGAGGGGGATAAGTTAAGTTACATAAAAGAAAAGTAATTGTCCAAAAAAAACAACCACAACAAAAAAAATCGGTGAAGATTGGGTAACAATTGTTGGTATAGACTGAGATGCATTGTAATACGCAACTATCTTTCTTCGTGTAGCAGTAGGACGAGTAATAAAAGAAGAAGACTGACTCAAGCCTTGGTGGTCGTTGCTTCGCTCTGCGCAGCTGTCTCGCCGCCATTGACTGCCTTTTCGGTGGATTCTCCCTCCTTCTTGGCAGCCTGCTCCTGGTCCACATCCCCAGCGTTTGAGGGCGTCGACTCTTCGGTTACTACCGCTGTTGTCGTTGCCGTCGTCTTCTGGGGTACAGCAGACGATTCACGGGCTACGACAGAGCCTTCCTTGCTCTTCGGCGCTGATTCCGGTTCCTTTGTTCGCTCTTTGACCGGCATGACGCGTTCGACGGTCGAGTTGATGCGCTGACTCAGACGCTTGCAGTCTTGTAGCGCAGCTTTGAGGAGAACGACGTCGTCTTCGTTCGTCTAAAAAAACATGAAACCAATAAAAATCTCTGTTTCCACAAAAAAACCCACTTTTAGGCACTTTTCAGCGTCATAAGCCTTCTTTTTGTAGTGCGCAACGTCGGAATCGAGTCGTTTCTTCTTCTTTTCGAGGGTGTCGACCTGCTCTTTGTAATTTTCTAAAAAAAACACAATTTTATAAAGTCACAATCAATTTTTTTTTTTAACTTACTGATTACGTGTTCCTGCTCCTGTACCTGAGAAGCCAGACGATTGTAGCTCTCCTTGATTTCCTTGTACTGATCAAGGGAGTGCTTGATGTTCAGGGCCGCTCCGTTGTAGATAACGATGGTATCGTCCGTAACGGTTGACGTTTCGTCAGATGCCCCAGTAGTGGCCGTCGATTCCGTTGAACTGGCATCTTTGGCATGCACTGGAACAAAAAAAGAAATATTATTTTAGGGCAAAAATGGGCATTATAAATTTTTTTTCGTTGTCTAACAACTTTTTTTTTGCGTAAAAAGTTTATAAAAAATACAATCTATGCAAAAAAATGTCTCTTTTGACCTCATTTCTATTTTTTAGGCCATTTTTTGAATCCCCGCCAAATTTTAACCAAAAAAGTAATCCACCAACCTTTGAGAATATCAGCGAGAGAAGGCGCATCTTCCCTCGGCGTCGCGACGTACTTGACCTCTCCGTCGCTGCCGACGTATCGATCGACGTACGGCCTGTAGTTGACACGCTCCCGAACAGCGAAACGCTTTAGCACGCGGTAGATATCGCCTCGAGAGACCCGGAGTCCCATGGCCTGGAGCACCTCTTCGAGGTCACGCTCCATGAGGTACCCAGCGACATTCGTGTCAAAGTAGGCAAACGACGTAAAAAGTTCGGGGTTGCCAACCGAAACCTTGAAAGTTGAGAGAAGTTCGCGTTCGTCGATTTCCTTTTCTTTTTCCTTTTCAACTGGTTTGGCGGGGGTTTCTTCGACCGCCTTGACTTCCGGCTTGGGGGCAGTCGTGTCACCTGTTTCGGCCGGCGTAGCAGCACCTTCGCCTTCTGCGGTGGCAGCCACAGCCGCCGCAGCAGCAGCAGGGGCCTCGGCAGCAGCAGTGATAGCAGCCGTGAGGGCTTCTTTGCGAGTCGTCGCCTCGATTTCGTGTTCCTTGTAAACTTGAAGGGCGTGATAGACCGAGAAAGCGTGCTGACGATCGAACATTTCACGAATCGCCTCGGCGAAGAGGAAAACCTCGAACGACGCTTCTTTGCTGTCTTCGATGCGGTATTCGAGGAGAGATTGCAGGCTGACGACCCTGCAGTCAAAACGACCGGCCTTGGCGTACTTATTCGGGAAAACGAGGATGCACGGAGTTTCCGGGAAAATGTAGTGACGATTCAGCGATGCTTTGCGTTCTTTCTGCGAGCTTTCCTGCAAAAAACCCTCTTTCATCTTCAAAAACGCGTCTTTCAAAAAAACTTACGAATCTTTCACGTTCACGACGAATTTCCTCGAGTTCGGTAGCGCTAAAGTCGTCGTCTTCCTTCTCGACGAGTTCATCGATGGTCACGTCGGGAGCAGCAGTGATGGTCTCATCGACCTCCATCTTGATGACGTCGTCTTCGTCCAACTCGATTTTAGGCTGCTGCTGCTGCTCGACGGCGGCGGCGGCTGCCTCGGGTGCCTTTTCCTCTTCGTTCTCAGCCTTCGGCTGAACTTCTTCAGGCGTTTCGGACTTTGGCTTTTGTTCGTCGATGAGCGCCTGCTGAAGGCGTTGCAGGAGTACGTTCTTAACGCCTTTCGTGTCGAGACCACGGGCACTCAGGTGTTCACGGAGATCCGCAACCTGTAAACCTTTTGGATCAAAAATTGATCGAAGAAAATTAAAAAAAAAATCCAACAAACAAAAACTCACGCGAAGATTGGACAAATCAGAGTCAGCATCAAGCTTGAGTCCATTGGACGTTTCCACCTCCATCGCTTCAGCTGGAGCGGCTTCAGTAGGAGCAGTCGTAGTTCCATTCTAAAAAAAGAAACTTTGTTAAAACACAATTTTTCCCTTAAAAAAAATCAAATTCAATCAAACAAAAATAATAATAATAAACCCAAAAAATCTTTCTTCTTAAGACCAGAAAAAAAATTGTCCTAACTGGATAAATCAAAAATCATATTTTTCAACTTCCTAAAAAAAAGTTAAAAAAGCACGTGTGCAAAAGACACAAATAAGCAGAATAAAAAAAAGCATTTTCCAACGTAAAAAAAATTATAAAATCAAAAGCATGAAACCATGCTTTGAAAAATCCTGCTGAAAAATATAGAAAAAAAACAACCACCGCAACAGAGGGAAAAAAAAGCACACCCATTTTTCGCCCTTTCTCAACTCTTTCCCCATCCCAAAAAAATTGTTGTTACACAGAAGACGACGGTGGCGCGCGCGTGCGGAAGAAAGTATGCAGAAGGGACACAAAACAACGTCTTAACCTCATTATCAGTAGCAGGCGCTGCAGCGACGGGAGTCGTCGTCGTTGTCGTCTCATCGGACGTCGGTGGCTGCTGCTTCTGCTCCGCTGCAACACCCGAATCGGTCGTCGTTGTTTTGTCGTCGCCGGATCCGTCTACGACGGCGTCAGCTGCTGCGGCAGCGGCGGCGGCTGCGGCAGCTTCGGTCGCCTGCTTTTGTTGTTCGAGAAGCGCGGCTTTCTTCTCCTCCTTATGACGCTTTTCTATCGTTGAGACAAACTCTTCATCATCGATAGCGGCAAGCTTCGACGCTAGCTGCTCATTCAACGTCGCAAGCGTGGCTGCATAAGTTTCAGGCGTCGGTGTGAGATTTGTGATCGTCGATGTGTCGGGTAGAAGAAGGAGTACGTTGTCGATTCGATCACGTTCAGCTCGATAGTACTCGACATGTGCGATTTTGTACCTGAGTTAAGAAATGCAAGAACAAAAAACGGAAGAAAAAAAATAACTCTCTTCTAATCTTGTCCTTATCGTGTTGGTTGGTGTAAGTCGATCAAAACTAACGGCTAAGCTTACTGTGATTGGAAAAAAAATGGGAAACTACACTTTGGGTAAAAAAAACCTACTTTTGCGTTCAAAATAGCCAAAAAAAAACAAAAGAAACGTACCAGGTGGAGCACTGACTCAGATCAAGTCCGATCAAGTCGCGGGTTGTTCGAACGGCTGTGCGAATCTGGGTCGCGAGTTTGAGAGGATCGGGACCGTCCAGGGATGGGGAGTAGGCCCCACCGATGGTCATGTACTCACTTCGACCACGAACACCTGGAAAACCCATTTTTGGTCCAAAAATGTCTCCCAAAAAGATAAAAACTCACCAGCAAGGAAGGAAATAACTTTGGAAAAAGCCGTGCCGCCACTCGATTCGTCGACGGATCCATCGGGAAGTAGGCCGAATACTTTGCGACGAAGATCGACGATTCCGTTGTGAGAAAGCAAAAGAACGCGAACGCTGAAGCGGTGATCCTCGTCCGCCGGAGGAGGCTGCTCGGTCAGCGGGGAGCCATCGATGATGTCGACATCCTTGTGAACAGAATGGAAAACCACAGGATCCACGCCGATGTTGAAGTTGTGGCCCAGAGCAAAGGAATCGATCCAGTTCATCTCGACCGAGACAAAATCCGACGGAATGTAGAGGCGGTTGTACCGTTGACGGAGTTCAACGCTATGCAGGGTCCTGAAAAGAAAAAAACGGATAAACCCCTGAAAATACAAAAAAAACCCCACAACAAAAAAAAAACACCATAAAACTCCCAAAAACCCTGCAAATTGTCCGTCCGAGACTAAAAAAAAAACAACGTAAAAATAGCGTAACGAATTTTTTTTAATATCCCAAAATAAATAAAAAAACAACCCTAAACCCCAAAAAAACAACCCAAAACATAAAAAAAGCATAACAAGGAACAAAAAAATAATTTAAAAAAACGAAAACACAATAAATGACTCAAAAAAATAACCTAGAACCCCCAAAAAACTCTCAAACCCCCAAAAACTCATATTTTAAATAAAAAAAACGAAAAAACCCCCCAAAATCCCAAAAACTCACTTTTGTGTAACCGGCCGAATCTGGTAGCACGCATATCGCGGCATAACACGTGCCCGACGCCGAGGTGGGCTGTCCCGACGTCCAACGTCACTCGGAGGCCGAGGTGACCGTTCCCGCTTCTCAACACGCCGAATCGGACTCTTCCCCGGCGATGGCCGAGATCGGGGAGGAGGAGAGCGTCGGATAGACGATCGATGACTCGTATCCCGACGAGGCGGTGAAGCACGACGCGAATGAGAATGGCTTTTGAATTGTGTTTGTATTCGGATACCTGTTTATCAATTCTTGTAAGTTCTTCTTCACTAAAAGCATTATTATTCTCACCAAATTTATCAACTGTTTTTGTTTTATTTTTAATTTTAAAAATTCCATCCAATTTCACCACTCCTATTTTATAATTTTTCTCACAAAAAAATATATCTAGTACAGAAATGTCTTGTTTATTTCAAAGGAAATATGCCTTAAATCTAAAACACAAAATGTCTTGAAATAAAAAATATGACTTATCTCTGGGTACATATATGTCTTATTTGAGGTAAGAGGATAAATGTCTTATAAGACAAGAGATTTTTGTCACCTCCCCCCGCCGCCCGAGTGGGTGAAGGGTCGGACCGGTTTGATAGTTGTCACAGCGCGCGGCATCTAATGGTTAAGCATAGCACGCGCCGGCTGTCTGGACTATCCTTCTTTCCCTGGTCCCTCACTGCTTTTTCTTCGTTCAGCGCGCGTCGCACTCATGGCGAGAGATTTTCCCGCTGCCCGAGCGCGCTGGTCGAATTAGTTGCAAAAAAAAGAATTTTGGGCCAAATTTGGAATTTTTTACTTTTTCAAATTAGGTTTGTAATTATAATAATATTTGAAGCATTTTGATGTGTTTTTTGGAATTGTGGGACAATTTTTGATCAAAATCGAGTAGGGTTCGGAAGAAAAAATCCACGGATCTTCGGAATGTCGATAGAAAGCTGAAAATTTCAAGGTAGACTAAAAACAAAATTTCCTTTCGAATGGCTTACTCAGTTTTTTGATATCGAATCAATAAATGTCCGAAAAAACGGTTTTTTTCGGAAATTTGAAAAATTCGGAATTTTTTAGAACTTGGATCAAAAAATGAATATCACCAGTCGAAAGCGAAGTATCTTTTTTATCTCCTGTGAAATTTTCATAGACTTACCACATCCCTGGGGCATACGGTAGCGATTCCCCCGAACCATACTTGTTCAAACGCCTGAGGCTATGAGGTAAGGCACTGCAGAACAAAGTGAGGTAGAGCATCTTGTTAGAAATTTTTCGGCCTACAAAATCGTGTAACTCCTGAATTTCTATCTATTTTTTTGGCCTCGCAATTTTAATTCGCGCAACATACACTCATTTTTGGTACCAATTTTCCAAAAATTGAAATCGAAAAAGTGGGGTCTGGGGGAAAAATCGCCATTGACACAGTTTTGGAGCGTTGTAGCATGAATCTTGACCCTAGACGTAAAAAACCCTGTAGAATTCAAAAATTTTATTATTTTGTTTTTATAGGTTCGAGAAAGTTCCGAAAAATGCTTTTTTTTCGAAAATTCGAACTTTTAGGAATTTTTCGGTCGAAATTGAAAAAAATGAATATTATCACCGCATTTAGAATTCACTTTTACTCCTATACTGAAATTTTCAGCAATATTGCTTTCAAACTGAACGAATGGCGATTTTTCCCCCAGACCCCACTTTTTCGATTTCAATTTTTGGAAAATTGGTACCAAAAATGAGTGTATGTTGCGCGAATTAAAATTGCGAGGCCAAAAAAATAGATAGAAATTCAGGAGTTACACGATTTTGTAGGCCGAAAAATTTCTAACAAGATGCTCTACCTCACTTTGTTCTGCAGTGCCTTACCTCATAGCCTCAGGCGTTTGAACAAGTATGGTTCGGGGGAATCGCTACCGTATGCCCCAGGGATGTGGTAAGTCTATGAAAATTTCACAGGAGATAAAAAAGATACTTCGCTTTCGACTGGTGATATTCATTTTTTGATCCAAGTTCTAAAAAATTCCGAATTTTTCAAATTTCCGAAAAAAACCGTTTTTTTCGGACATTTATCGACACGCAATCAAAAAACTGAGTAAGCCATTCGAAAGGAAATTTTGTTTTTAGTCTACCCTGAAATTTTCAGCTTTCTATCGACATTTCGAAGATCCGTGGATTTTTTCTTCCGAACCCTACTCGATTTTGATCAAAAATTGTCCGATTCTTTCAAAACATGCACCAAAATCATTTTTCGAAACTTTTTCGAACGTTTAAAAATAAACTAATAAAATTTTTGAAGTATACAGAGTTTTCTACGTTTTATGGCAAAATTCATGCTAAAACGCCCCAGAAATCACCGATGTCAGTTTAGAGGACTCTCAAAGCGAATGTTGTCGCGATCGGCTTGAGCGATTGCTCGCTTCGCTGTTTTATTATTGTCTTGCTATTTTTTGTTACATGTGTTTTATAGCTGCTGTTTTTTGATATCAATTGTTTCGCTTTTGTTTCAGATTCTTTCGACAACCTTAATCAAGCCAATGCAACCGATCAGGAACTTCAATCGAGCAAAACCTCCGCGGAGGCCTCCATTGTCGACGTAAGTTCTTTGGAATTGTAAAAGTTTGGGCGTTTTTTTCTTCTTTTTTTTTACCAATCAAGTTTCAACCTTTTCTTTAACTTTTTGTGCGATTGTTCGATGAGGTTCTGCGATTTATTAGGTAGGATTTCGATATTGCTAGCCGGATTGTCTAGAGGGGGATTCACTTTCGCAAAAAAAGATAAAAATTGGTTGAAAGGCAGTTGGCTTAAAATTTTGAGACATCAAATTTTTTGGGTTCTATTTTTATTTTCACTAAAAGTTTCAGATGACGTGTAATCCTGCTTCCTTTCAAATTAACTGTAAGTTTGAAAGAAAAACTAGGATACCGGACTAACTTTTATGTTTTTTAGGTAAATCGACTTCAATGAATGAACTGTTTACATCTAGTTGCTGTCGCCTACTCGTTTGCTCATTGGGGTATGTTTTTTTAAATTTTTCCTAGTTTTTTTTGGTTGCGTTTACTATTTTTTTTTGAAAAACCACAATTTTTGACTTGACTTTTTGGAGCAAATGTGCTTTGACTTCTTGTAAATTGGTAAATAGAATTTCCATGTCCAATGCTTGCGATGCCAGTTTTGGCTTCACAGTTGCAAAAAAGGTAAAAAAAATTGTTCAAAAGTAGGTTGTGAATAAATGTTTTTCAAGTTCGGACAAGTAAAAATTTCGAAAATCTGACTAATTCTCACATAGTTTCAGGTAAACCGGCTACATTGAGTGAGAAGACTTCGTCAAGACCTGGACGACGACAGGAAAATCATCTGCCGATAGCTCAAATCAACGCCAGAGCAACATCATGGACAACCGACCACTTCCCTGCGAAATCTTCATCATCTGATTGCTGTTGTTGTGTTTGGTAATTTTTTTGTTTGCCTACAAAATAAAAACTTTCTAAAACGAATGTCGAGGGGTTGACGAAGCGGGAAGGGGCCGAAAATTCAGCGGATATCAAAACGTATTTGACGCACTTTGCCAAGCATTTTTTAAGACATTTATGTTTTGGATTCAGTACCTACAAACACTTGCATTTGATACCCCAAATGTCTTACGCGAAGCCATAAGACATTTATGTTCGATGGCCTCTAATAAGACATTTAAGTTCCAAATATAAACCATCAAAGACTCATATTCTGAACATATTTTTTTGTGAGTTATCCAAAAACTCGTGAGGAAAGGAGTATTCAAAAGTGGACTCACTATGTCGCGAATTCTTCGCGAACGCAGTTCAACACCAACGCGAAATCTACATAACTACAGCAATTTCTCTATATATACGACCTCTTACTTCCTTACTCTTACATTTACGTTTCTGTACGTACTGACAATAAATTCTTCCTACTGACTCTCGATTTCTCTGTGAAGCTTCCCTCGCGTGGCCCGTTCCGCTGTGGAACGGAGGGAAGTTCTCCACATTTGGTGCATCGGCGGTGATAGAATTTGGTGTAACGCCGGTTCTTCTACGAATCCAGGTACTACCCCTGCACACCGATAGCAACCGCTGCCGAACAACTACGTCTACAAAACCGACGACGACGATTCTTCCGACGTCCAACTACTTCGAGGATTTTATTGCGGACAACATCATACGGCGACAACAACTTACGAATCAGCGCAAATTTGTGAGTTCTTTTTTTCCGGGACGGTTCTTTCAACAGAATAAGACCCGTCACCGAGTCAACGCGCAATCCCGAGGCCCACGACGACTCGCACACAGAGTTACCATGGCCAAACTTCGCCTACAACGGCAGACAGCGAAGCGCTACCAGGTCCAGCAGAGGCCCAAGACGGCGTTCGTTTTTTTTGAGAAGCATTCGGGCAGGACAGCAGCTTCCGAACCCCGACGATCTCACCCCGCAGAAAGCCCATTGAAGACAGCAATTCTCAATGGCACCCATTCATTTCTCCCAGCCGTACCGCAACCCTCATCGTACTTCAGTCCTCGATCGCCCGGCCCCAGTGTCGCGATGCGAAGCCAGACGCCAGATCCCCCCAACTCGGCTGGCCGGCAGTGTCGCGAATTCTTCGCGAACGCAGTTCAACACCAACGCGAAATCTACATAACTACAGCAATTTCTCTATATATACGAACTCTTACTTCCTTACTCTTACCCTTACGTTTCTGTACGTACTGACAATAAATTCTTCCTACTGACTCGATTTCTCTGTGAAGCTTCCCTCGCGTGGCCCGTTCCGCTGTGGAGGGAAGTTCTCCACAAGACCATTTATAAAGAAAGAAAATTGACCAAAAATAATAAAGTTGAACGAATTTTTGTAAATTTTTTTACTCTTAATTATACATTATTCATAAAATCTTCAAAACACAATAGCAAGAATATAAAATCCCCCGCCAAATAACAAATCCAACAAGTAGAGAACATAATTTATTGAACCAAATCCGGACTTACAATGTACAAGAGACAAAATTTACTGCTTGTAGAGTTGGAATTCGCGCTTTTCCCAATCGCCATGCAACCACAGCTTTAATAACCACAACGCATCTGCTCCCAAAATGTTGACTTCCTTAAAATGAGCCTTTGAGACTTGACATTGGATGTTGCTGCACTGGTCCTAAACATTTGAATTTTTCATCAAATTTTAACTAAAATACAAACAAACCTGAATTGCAATTTCAAAGAAGTCATTCTCGTAAATTTCCTTGTTAGCGCCCAGGATTGCCTTCATCGACTTCATAGTGAGACAAGTGAACGGCGAGCCAGTATCAACGAGGAACCAGACATTGACGCTCGGCTTGTTCGGCTTTCCGGCCCATTGGCAGACCAACGGAATCATAAAACGCGAGTTTCGAACCAGGATATGGCCATTGACCGGAAAAGCCGGAAAAGTGAAAACGCCGGCACTCAAATTCGCGATTTCATAAGTTCGGCCAATCTAAAATCAAGCAGAATAAGAATTAATATTAAAGCAGAATAATTACCGTCTCAAGTTCAAGCTCGTCGATATCGTTCACCAATACATCGAATTCATCGTACGGCATGTCCAATTTTTGCCATTCATCCGACGAAGAGGACTAAAAACGAATTAAATTAATGAAGAAATTGTAAAAGTAAAGCGTTTACCTTGTTGTGCTGATCCGACATTTTGACGTTGAGGAAGAGAAAAGCAGATCAAACTAAAAATCAGTAATGAATGAAGAAAATAAATGCTAGAAAAGCACGCAACTGAAAAATTTTCTCAACAAACAAAAAATAACGCCTTGGCATAATGTCTCATTCTTTGTGGGAACCATTTCAAACATGATTTTTTTTGCCAAGATTTGTAAGATTTGAAGGTTGATGATTTTGTACACTTATGAACGCAAGAAAAATTTAGTATATGCGTATGTATCTGTGTATCCCCCCACAGGCCGGCCCAAATGCACGGATACTCTGCAAAAATGCACGGATACGAAAATCGCGCGCGGATACTCTGCAAAAATGCACGGATGTTTTCTGTTGTTGTTTTTGTTGTGTCGGGCCGCATTTTATCCGCGCGCTTTTGCTGTGTATCCGTGCGGTTAACGCGTTTGCACGGATACTATTGCAAACCGCATGCAAACCGTACAAATGTATGCAAACATAAAGTTTTCTTTTTCGAATTCCGTTAGCGTTTTTTTTTCTCGTTTCCATCTGCATGTTTTATATCCATAATTGGCATAAAGGTAACAATTTTGCTCAGTGCCTATATCGTTTTGATATATGTTTTCACTGTTTCCTCCTCTTTAACTATCGATCGCGTTATTTTTCCGTTTTTTCACGGCGTTAGTTTTTTCTCCTATTTTTATATGTATATATATATTGCTTTTTTTCAGCTTCAGATCAGTGAACCGTTGCAGTTCAGTTCTGTCTATGGGGAGAAAAAGATTGTGGTCCGCTGTTCCTGCCAGTGTTATATACAAGAAGAAATTCCCACGTATTCCAGACGCCAGGGATCTTTCGCAGGACGATGACGAAACTTCGACTACTATCGAAAGCGGCGATAAATTAAGTGAGTTTTTTAAAAATAATACCCTAATGAAAAAATCGGAATGATTTGTGTAAAATAGACTGTCCATTTATTTATACGGCAATTTTGGGGCTATTTTATTCGTTCGCTGCCAAATTTTGTTCAATGTCGAGGACGGGAGTCTGGCAGCTATCTCCGGGGAATAGGTGGGGGGGGTGGGATTAATATCTGCTTACAAGGAAAGTTTTAGGCAACGTTTTGGAAGTTAAAATCATGTTTTTGGTGTGTTTTTCTTCATTTAAAATGATTTTTTCCCATGCAAAATCAACTTTTTGCATAACTTGATGTGATTTTAAATGCCCTGCTCTACTATTGCCAGTCATTGCTTTCTCGTCTTCTCGCGGACTCCTATTTCACCGGTCTTTGTCTGTTTCCTGCGATGGCATCCCAGAGCAAAGTCGACAATCCCATTTCAGCGCCCGCCGGAGGCGACGCAGCTGCTGCGAGCCATGCTGCGCTCTACCAGATGGAATACAGCAAGAAGTTTGTCATCGTCGCTGATTCGCTCTTCCGCACGTTCAAGGAACGTAACCGGGAGGTCGTCGGCGTCATGGTCTACCCCAACGACAGCAACGTTCATAGCGTCGACGTCGTGTCCAAGTTGGTTTGGGATATTGTGCCTATTTTTTTTATAAAATTTTATTTCAGGGCCGAAATCCGTGACTACGCGTCCAACGTCCTCAAGTACAACTCGCGGGATGCGACGCATGTTCTCTCGTTCGGCTACGATGCCCTGACCTTCAGAGCCGCCGAGGACGTCAACCAAATCGCTGTCAACATCCGAACCGCTCTCAACGAAGCCGCTAAGAAGATCCGTTTTCACGGCATCGATCTTTGGTTCCTGACCGTCCCCGAGATCGGCGACTTTGCGGACAAGTTCAAGCAATTCAACGATTTTTTCCGAAGTGCGGGAGATAGTGGTCAACTGTGAGTTGCTTTCCGCTTTCGTTTAAAAAAATTTTCGTAATAAAATATTAGAATTTTTTGCTATTTCAATTTTTTTTAATAAAAAATGTGACTTTTTTGCTTTTTCGAAAATTAAATTTTTTTATAAAAAAAAATCTTTTTTTTATTGGATGGTGCTTGTTTTTTTACAGGAACGTCTCGCTGTTTGACTTCGCTCAGCTGCTGCATACTCGTCCGAAGACGACCGAACCGGAGCGATTCCGCATGCTTCTGTCGTTTTTCGAGCAGAGGAAGCAGCTCGTCCTGCTACCTCCTCTCCCGCCCCTCGAATCCTTCGTCGTCAAGCCCGACCCTCCCAAGACAGGCGAATCTGCTGCTTGACTTCGTCGTCGCCTAAGTTTTCGCGCGTTTTTTTGAGTTTAAATAAAAAATTTGATTCTTTGATCAAATTTTCCGTCGCCGAAATTGTAAAAATGTTTTTTCATGAAAAAATATTTTTCTCAAATTTTTTTTGTTTCAAATATTTTTAGAGTAAAAATGTCCAATTCCTCTCACTAGCATCAACAACTGTATTACGAGGAAAGCTACGCGAGACAAATAAAAGAAATGAGGGGGATAAGTTAAGTTACATAAAAAAAAGTAATTGTCCAAAAAAAAACAACCACAACAAAAAAAATCGGTGAAGATTGGGTAACAATTGTTGGTATAGACTGAGATGCATTGTAATACGCAACTATCTTTCTTCGTGTAGCAGTAGGACGAGTAATAAAAGAAGAAGACTGACTCAAGCCTTGGTGGTCGTTGCTTCGCTCTGCGCAGCTGTCTCGCCGCCATTGACTGCCTTTTCGGTGGATTCTCCCTCCTTCTTGGCAGCCTGCTCCTGGTCCGCATCCCCAGCGTTTGAGGGCGTCGACTCTTCGGTTACTACCGCGGTTGTCGTTGCCGTCGTCTTCTGGGGTACAGCAGACGATTCACGGGCTACGACAGAGCCTTCCTTGCTCTTCGGCGCTGATTCCGGTTCCTTTGTTCGCTCTTTGACCGGCATGACGCGTTCGACGGTCGAGTTGATGCGCTGACTCAGACGCTTGCAGTCTTGTAGCGCCGCTTTGAGGAGAACGACGTCGTCTTCGTTCGTCTAAAAAAACATGAAACCAATAAAAATCTCTATTTCCACAAAAAACCCACTTTTAGGCACTTTTCAGCGTCATAAGCCTTCTTTTTGTAGTGCGCAACGTCGGAATCGAGTCGTTTCTTCTTCTTTTCGAGGGTGTCGACCTGCTCTTTGTAATTTTCTAAAAAAAACACGATTTTATAAAGTCACAATTAATTTTTTTTAAACTTACTGATTACGTGTTCCTGCTCCTGTACCTGAGAAGCCAGACGATTGTAGCTCTCCTTGATTTCCTTGTACTGATCAAGGGAGTGCTTGATGTTCAGGGCCGCTCCGTTGTAGATAACGATGGTATCGTCCGTAACGGTGGGCGTTTCGTCAGATGCCCCAGTAGTGGCCGTCGATTCCGTTGAACTGGCATCTTTGGCATGCACTGGAACAAAAAAAAGAAATATTATTTTAGGGCAAAAATGGGCATTATAAATTTTTTTTCGTTGTCTAACAACTTTTTTTTTGCGTAAAAAGTTTATAAAAAATACAATCTATGCAAAAAAATGTCTCTTTTGACCTCATTTCTATTTTTTAGGCCATTTTTTGAATCCCCGCCAAATTTTAACCAAAAAAGTAATCCACCAACCTTTGAGAATATCAGCGAGAGAAGGCGCATCTTCCCTCGGCGTCGCGACATACTTGACCTCTCCGTCGCTGCCGACGTATCGATCGACGTACGGCCTGTAGTTGACACGCTCCCGAACAGCGAAACGCTTTAGCACGCGGTAGATATCGCCTCGAGAGACCCGGAGTCCCATGGCCTGGAGCACCTCTTCGAGGTCACGCTCCATGAGGTACCCAGCGACATTCGTGTCAAAGTAGGCAAACGACGTAAAAAGTTCGGGGTTGCCAACCGAAACCTTGAAAGTTGAGAGAAGTTCGCGTTCGTCGATTTCCTTTTCTTTTTCCTTTTCAACTGGTTTGGCGGGGGTTTCTTCGACCGCCTTGACTTCCGGCTTGGGGGCAGTCGTGTCACCTGTTTCGGCCGGCGTAGCAGCACCTTCGCCTTCTGCAGCAGCAGCCACAGCCGCCGCCGCAGCAGCAGCAGCGGCGGCCTCGGCAGCAGCAGTGATAGCAGCCGTGAGGGCTTCTTTGCGAGTTGTTGCCTCGATTTCGTGTTCCTTGTAAACTTGAAGGGCGTGATAGACCGAGAAAGCGTGCTGACGATCGAACATCTCACGAATCGCCTCGGCGAAGAGGAAAACCTCGAACGACGCTTCTTTGCTGTCTTCGATGCGGTATTCGAGGAGAGATTGCAGGCTGACGACCCTGCAGTCAAAACGACCGGCCTTGGCGTACTTATTCGGGAAAACGAGGATGCACGGAGTTTCCGGGAAAATGTAGTGACGATTCAGCGATGCTTTGCGTTCTTTCTGCGAGCTTTCCTGCAAAAAACCCTCTTTCATCTTCAAAAACGCGTCTTTCAAAAAAACTTACGAATCTTTCACGTTCACGACGAATTTCCTCGAGTTCGGTAGCGCTAAAGTCGTCGTCTTCCTTCTCGACGAGTTCATCGATGGTCACGTCGGGAGCAGCAGTGATGGTCTCATCGACCTCCATCTTGATGACGTCGTCTTCATCCAGCTCGATTTTAGGCTGCTGCTGCTGCTCGACGGCGGCGGCGGCTGCCTCGGGTGCCTTTTCCTCTTCGTTCTCAGCCTTCGGCTGAACTTCTTCAGGCGTTTCGGACTTTGGCTTTTGTTCGTCGATGAGGGCCTGCTGAAGGCGTTGCAGGAGTACGTTCTTAACGCCTTTCGTGTCGAGACCACGGGCACTCAGGTGTTCACGGAGATCCGCAACCTGTAAACCTTTTGGATCAAAAATTGATCGAACAACATTAAAAAAAAATCCAACAAACAAAAACTCACACGAAGATTGGACAAATCAGAGTCAGCATCAAGCTTGAGTCCATTGGACGTTTCCACCTCCATCGCTTCAGCTGGAGCGGCTTCAGTAGGAGCAGTCGTAGTTCCATTCTAAAAAAAGAAACTTTGTTAAAACACAATTTTTCCCTTTAAAAAAAATCAAATTCAATCAAACAAAAATAATAATAATAAACCCAAAAAATCTTTCTTCTTAAGACCAGAAAAAAAATTGTCCTAACTCGATAAATCAAAAATCATATTTTTAAACTTCCTAAAAAAAGTTAAAAAAAGCACGTGTGCAAGACACAAATAAGCAGAATAAAAAAAAGCATTTTCAAATGTAAAAAAAAATTATAAAATCCAAAGCATGAAACCATGCTTTGAAAAATCCTGCTGAAAAATATAGAAAAAAAACAACCACCGCAACAGAGGGAAAAAAAAGCACACCCATTTTTCGCCCTTTCTCAACTCTTTCCCCGTCCCAAAAAAATTGTTGTTACACAGAAGACGACGGTGGCGCGCGCGTGCGGAAGAAAGTATGCAGAAGGGACACAAAACAACGTCTTAACCTCATTATCAGTAGCAGGCGCTGCAGCGACGGGAGTCGTCGTCGTTGTCGTCTCATCGGACGTCGGTGGCTGCTGATTCTGCTCCGCTGCAACACCCGAATCGGTCGTCGTTGTTTTGTCGTCGCCGGATCCGTCTACGACGGCGGCAGCTGCTGCGGCAGCGGCGGCGGCGGCGGCAGCTTCGGTCGCCTGCTTTTGTTGTTCGAGAAGCGCGGCTTTCTTCTCCTCCTTATGACGCTTTTCTATCGTTGAGACAAACTCTTCAGCATCGATAGCGGCAAGCTTCGACGCTAGCTGCTCATTCAACGTCGCAAGCGTGGCAGCATACGTTTCAGGCGTCGGTGTGAGATTTGTGATCGTCGATGTGTCGGGTAGAAGAAGGAGTACGTTGTCGATTCGATCACGTTCAGCTCGATAGTACTCGACATGTGCGATTTTGTACCTGAGTTAAGAAATGCAAGAACAAAAAACGGAAGAAAAAAAATAACTCTCTTCTAATCTTGTCCTTATCGTGTTGGTTGGTGTAAGTCGATCAAAACTAACGGCTAAGCTTACTGTGATTGGAAAAAAAATGGGAAACTACACTTTGGGTAAAAAAAACCTACTTTTGCGTTCAAAATAGCCAAAAAAAAACAAAAGAAACGTACCAGGTGGAGCACTGACTCAGATCAAGTCCGATCAAGTCGCGGGTTGTTCGAACGGCTGTGCGAATCTGGGTCGCGAGTTTGAGAGGATCGGGACCGTCCAGGGATGGGGAGTAGGCCCCACCGATGGTCATGTACTCACTTCGACCACGAACACCTGGAAAACCCATTTTTGGTCCAAAAATGTCTCCCAAAAAGATAAAAACTCACCAGCAAGGAAGGAAATAACTTTGGAAAAAGCCGTGCCGCCACTCGATTCGTCGACGGATCCATCGGGAAGTAGGCCGAATACTTTGCGACGAAGATCGACGATTCCGTTGTGAGAAAGCAAAAGAACGCGAACGCTGAAGCGGTGATCCTCGTCCGCCGGAGGAGGCTGCTCGGTCAGCGGGGAGCCATCGATGATGTCGACATCCTTGTGGACAGAATGGAAAACCACAGGATCCACGCCGATGTTGAAGTTGTGGCCCAGAGCAAAGGAATCGATCCAGTTCATCTCGACCGAAACAAAATCCGACGGAATGTAGAGGCGGTTGTACCGTTGACGGAGTTCAACGCTATGCAGGGTCCTGAAAAGAAAAAAATGGGTAAACCCCAGAAAATACAAAAAAAAACCCAACAACCCCAAAAAAACACCATAAAACTCCCAAAAACCTTCCAAGACTTAAAAAAAGGAAAAAAACAAAGTAAAAATACTCAAAAGACAAAAAACTAAAAAATGCCCTAAAATAAAAAAAAAACCCTAAACCCAAAAAAAAGAACCCAAAACATCAAAAAACATAACAAGGAACAAAAAAATAATTTAAAAGAACGAAAACACAATAAGACTCAAAAAAATAACCTAAAACCCCCCAAAAAAAACACTCAAATCCCCAAAAACTCATATTTTAAATTAAAAAAAAAACGAAAAAACCTCCCAAAATCCCAAAAACTCACTTTTGTGTAACCGGCCGAATCTGGTAGCACGCATATCGCGGCATAACACGTGCCCGACGCCGAGGTGGGCTGTCCCGACGTCCAACGTCACTCGGAGGCCGAGGAGACCGTTCCCGCTTCTCAACACGCCGAATCGGACTCTTCCCCGGCGATGGCCGAGATCGGGGAGGAGGAGAGCGTCGGATAGACGATCGATGACTCGTATCCCGACGAGGCGGTGAAGCGCGACGAGAATGAGAATTGTAAGATCCCCTATCTTCACGAATGTGACCTCCATAGCGAGCGTCTTCCCGGGGACGAAGATCCGTCGCCGCGCCGTTGTTGGACGAAGGTTCCCAGCGATTTACCGGCGGCAGTCGGGGACGCATCTGGCCCTGGGGATCGGGGATGATGTGCACCGACGTTGCGCTCCATTGAAACGGCATCGTGGACTTGAAGATAGCTTCGACGACGCAGCGAGCACCAATGACGGGAACTCCGCCGGTGACCATGCTTAAAAGGGCAAAATTTAAAAAAAATCGGTGAAAAATTGTAATTTTTAGGTATTCCAACAAAATATCGTAACTTTTGTGGCATTTTGGTAAAAGTATCGTTATTCTGAGATTTCAATGTCAAAAAACGCAATTTTAAGACGTTTCAACAAAAAAAAAATGCATTACAACAAAAAAAACCGTAATTTTCTACAATTTTAGCAAAAAA